>PVJC01009127.1:0-46456 GCA_004026665.1 Murina feae | reverse complement strand
CCAGGTCTCTGTGTCCCACGGTAATTGCTGCAAGCAACGCTGAGAGAAACCCGTTTTGGATTTCCTCCTGGTGCCGGTCAGTCCCCCTTCTCTGGGTGTCTGTGGGACCTCCGAAACTCGCCTGGAACTGGAGTTCAGAGCCGCTGGGAGCTTGTGGCTCTCTCCGTTTTGGAAAAGAACCACGACCTCCAGTACCAGCCCTTCCCCGAGCCTGTGCGCGTGCCTCCGTACCTCTGTACTTTGCTTCTGCCACTCCTCTGAGTCTCAGACTCTTCTCTGGTTGTAGGATTTTCACTCAGCCAGCCGTCCTGTGGGTGCGAGTGGTGTCCGTGTGTTCTTTTCGTGTTTTTTCTGAAATAGTTGTTCACAGCTGCATATACGGTGTCTACCCTATGCCGCCATCTTGTTTCTCTCATATAAAATTTTAGATTTCATTTTTAGGGTTTTTTTTCCCCTCTCTCTGTTGATCTCAGGCTCAAGGCAGAGTTTAGAAGTTAAGTTTTAGGTGGAAATTTGATAAATCTGAGGGTGTCTGAAGAGGTGGTAGGGGAGCAAACAGGATCATGGATGATCTAGTGACCAAGCTATAGGAGGGAAGATAGAAAAACTCTGGATTCATTATTCAACAGATAATAATGGTGCTTTTGCAATATACTGGTGACTGAACTGCACTCTGGGGATACAGCTGTGAGCAAGGTAGTAGAGTGCTCTTCTTCATTGAGCTACATTTTAGTGGTAGAGACACACAAGTGAATAGATGATTTTAATGCAGTGCATTAATATTTAGAGTATGGATTAAGAGCAGAGTGCCATAGGAAGGATGTCTGATTCAGCTTTGTGAGGGGGATGGTGGGAGATGAGTCTGAAAGGATGAGCAGGAGTGATCCAATGGATGGGAAAGAAGGTATTATAGGCAGTGGGAGATCATGATGGTTCAAGATCTCAAAGTAATTCAGAGTTTTATAGACATTGTGTAAAAGGGAAGGAATGATGAGTGATGAACTGGAGAAAGAAGCAAGGAACAGACAATAAGGGCCTAACAGGGTTTAAAAAGAAGCTACCTGAGGTTTTTGGTTTTTTTAGAGTGTTTATGTTAAAATATTATCCTATATAATAAAAGGGTAATATGCAAATTGACCCTAACAGCAGAATGACTGGAAATGACTGGTCACTATAATACACACTGACCACCAGGGGGCAGACGCTCAATGCAGGAGCTGCCCCCTGGTTGTCAGTGTGCTCCCACAGGGGGAGCTCTGCTCAGCCACAAGCCAGGCTGATGGCTGCCAGCACAGTGGTGGTGGTGGGAGCCTCTCCCGCCTCCTCAGCAGTGCTAAGGATGTCTGACTGCAGCTTAGGCCTGCTCCCCGCTGGCATATGGACATCCCCCAAGGGATCCCGGGCTGCAAGAGGGATGTCTGACTGCCAACTTAGGCCCAATCCCCCTGGGGAGTGGGCTTAAGCCATCAGGTGGACATTCCCCAAGGGAGGGCACAGGATGGGCTGAGGCATCCCCTTCCCCCCCAAGTGCACAATTTTTTATGCGCTGGGCCTCTAGGATAATGTATTAAGAATGAATTGGTGGAGGCAGGAATTATCCCAAGACACCAGGAATAATTCAAGGGAGAGGATGTAATGGAAGTGAGCATGGAGAGGGATATATTAACCTACCAGACTGCTATACCGATTTTTTGGTAATTTCCAAAGCTGCCGCTATACCGCTTTGCCTAGGTACTTTGCCTAGTACATGAAAAAAATATGTCACAAACTAAAAATAACCAACCAATCATGGTCAAACCTTATGGTTAGCCATTGCAAATGTCTGCCCCCATCTGTTTGAATTGACTTTGTGTGGTTTAAGGGACAGTAGGTTCAAGGCCTCAGATCTGGTAGGTTTAAGAAGATGAACTTGACACAATTTGATAGTTGATAAGGTGATAAACAGATGTCTTCAAATATTTGAAAGACCAGAATTTGGAGGTTTGTATGGGCCTATGAAAGAAGTAGAATCAAGTAGAATAAAGTTTTATAAATAGACAGAAATTTCCAGCAGTGAGCATTGTTCAACAGTGTGATGGGCTAATTTGGAAGGCCATGGAGTCCTTGTAAACCTGAGGGTATCTGAGGAGGTGGTAGGGGAGCAAACAGGATCATGGATGATCTAGTGTCCAAGCCATAGGAGGAAAGATTAAAAAAAAAATCTGGATTCATTATTCAACAGAGAATAATGGTGCTTATGTAATATACTGATGACTGAACTATACTCTGGGGATACAGCTGTGAGCAAGGCAGTAGAATGCCCTTCTTCGTTGAGCTACATTTTAGTGGTAGAGAAGACAAGTGAATAAATAATAAGGACCTAACAGGGTTTAAAAAGAAGACCCCATGGAGGTTTCAAGCAAAAGTTGGAACAAGGATGCTGCAGAGGATATTTCTATATGGCACTTGGTCATGGTGATTTTGAATGTCTACTCACATTCTGAGATTCTATCATGATTGACATAATATGATGTGGCATTTGCCAAGACTGACTCCAGGCAAGCAATAATGTCCTGATAAATCACCTAGAACCCATGGCTTATTGGATCTACACTTTTTGTTCTGAACTGGAGATATTTAAGAAAACATGGAGAAGAATAGAGAGGGAATTACTGTGTGAAAACTTGCTTTTCTTTACTGAAGTTATTTCAAGCTTATGCTCTATGTCTACCTACTATAGTGATTCTGGGATGTAGCAATGAGATCAGGAATAAATCCAGACCTCTCAGCTTCTAATTCAGTGTACTCTGAATACTGCATTTATTGATTCCAAATGATAAGAGCTAGTTGGAGTGGACATTAGCAGCATATAATCCCTGAAATTTCTTTACTCTGGTCTCCTCCAGATGTTGCTGAAACAGCAATACATAAACCAGATAAAACTCCGAGGGAAATTCCACAGAAATCAAACCACAGTGTGGATACAACAGTTTAGACAATGGATTCTGGTCCTAGGAAAAGCAAGTCCATTTATCTCTGGATCTAATGTGCATTTCCCCAATCCTCCTAAAGATTTGCAAGTCTCCAACTCATCAACTCATGCTGTTGTTTTTTCAGTATTAGAAATATTGATCTTTAGTTTCTTCTAGTGAAATAATTGAAGAAAACTTTGATTTCATTCATTTATTTATTCACTCATTCATTCAACAAAAAAGAAAATGTACTGAGCACATGCAATGTGCCAGATTCTATGCTAAGCCTGGAGTATTCAAAGATAGAATGAGACATAATCTCGTCTCTCCAGGAACTCAGTACCCAATTCTGGAAAGATGTTTAGGCTCACATATGCTACATAGTAATTGGTATTTTTTAGTTACATGCCCCAGAATAGCTTTAGATTCTTGCTATCATTTTAGGAAGGCACTGGAAGGACTTCAGGGGTTGTACTCACTGTGGGGGGAATTACTCATGTAATTCTCATTAGTGCAAATGGGAAAGAGGTGTAAATCCACAGTGATCTAGCTGAGAAAACAAACACTCCTTCTTTGACTTCTGTTGTTTGTTTCTATTTGTTCCGGGTTGAGTCAGGGAAAAATAATCAGGAAAATTATATGTATTCAATGGCCCAGTTGCTCCAGAACTCGTGGAGTATCTAATCACAGTTAATAATTAAAACAAAGCAAGGAGACTCAAATGCTGAGTTTAAGTACTGTCAGGAGGGAAAGAAACCATTTGAAGGGGAAAGTACGAGGAGTGCTTTGTGGTAGATAGATTTTTATAGACAGAAGAATGGGCTATAAAGGGAGAACATTCTTTTAAAATGGGTGTGGGTTATGGCAGATCAATCAATCAATATATATTAAGCCCCTACTGTGTCCCTTGCTCTGTGTTAGATCATGGGGGACAACGGATACCTTTCACAGTCCATCAGGGGAGATAGAACCAACAGATTATATGCAATTGAAACAGAAACTGGGACTGGTGGCTTAAAAATGGGACAGGATATTTGAAATAAGAGCAATGACAGGAGTTACAGAACCTATGGTCACAGGTCCTGATATCAGTTATTCAGATACTATAAGCTATGCTGCACCCACAAATAACCATCAAATCACAGTGGCTTTTAACAACAAAGGTTGGGGGCCCTTTTCACGTCTTCTCACTTGGAGATCCAAGCTGATAGAGCAGCCACTATGTTGAACATTGCTATAAAGGGAAAGTGCAAGCTCTGTAGAGTCATGAACTGACAATCAAACACTCCCTTTTACAACTCACTGGCAAGACCTAGTCATGTGTTCTCATTCAACCACAAGGAAGCCAGGCTATATAATCCTGCTATCTGTCCAGAAAACTGATAGGTGGAAATACGAAGTGAACAGTACAATGGACTATGACTCGGGTCACCAGACAGAGTGTTCAAATGAGGTCATACCAAAAATTAAATTCAGTGTGATGCCCCGTTTTTTTTAAATATATTTTTTATTGATTTCAGAGAGGAAGGAAGAGGGAGAGAGATATAGAAACATCAATGATGAGAGAGAATCATTGATCGGCTGCCTTCTAAAAGCCCCCCACTGGGGATTGAACCCACAACCTGGGCATGTACACTTGACCAGAATCGAACCTGGGACCTTTCAGTTCAAAGGCTGACACTCTATCCACTGAGCTAAACAGGCTTGTGTGAGATTTTACTATAGGCCTACTGGCTCTCATAGTTGGTTGTACATTGGGATCACCTAGAGAGCTTATAAACCATATATCTATGAACCTCACAGTGTGTTGGATGGGACCCCAACTTTTTAGTCCTGTCAAGTTTCCATGGAATAGTGATGCTACTCATCTGGGAGCTTCACTGGTTTAGGAAAATCCAATGGAAGGTTACCCTTTCAAACTTCAGTAAAATCTTAAATGTTAGAGCCTGACTTGTGTTGTGGGGAATGGATGGAAAACTTAGATACTCTAGTTGGAGGGATGGCTGTTTTCAGAACCCATAGGGTCTCCACCTAGCCTCATCAGGCGACTTTAGGATCTCCCTTTCTCCTTGATCCTTGGATACCTCTTTATGACAGAGGCTATTTTTCCTCTCACTGGCCGAAAAATTCCAGAAGCATGTCTTCAGATTCCATGACCAAGAAAATAAAACCCAAAGAGAATTTGTTCCTTTTCTTCCATGTAACATCAGGTTTCCAAGTCTTCATTTCCCCCCATGGGACCCTCCTTTTCTCACGATCATTAATTATTTAAAAATATCCATGTCCTTGTTGGGACAACCTGACCCAGACTCACAAATGAGTGGCTGCCACAACACAGTCACATCAAAATTCAATAATGCCACATCCTTACAAAAGAGAAACAAAAAGTAAAGAGGGAAGGAGTGGGAGGTTATTTCCATTGTGTCTCTCCCTCTTCATTACAAAGAGATCCTGGATCCTTTAATTTTAAATGTTTTCTTAAATTTGGGTTGTTTAGACTTAAGTAAAACCAGATGTGGGTCAGCCCTTCAGTCCAGGTTGAGCCCACCCAAGTTTCTTTTTGTTGTCCTTCCTCTGGGTCATCCTCCTTGTCCTTTTGCGCTCTTCTGATTTTCAAACTTCTCACTTCCTGTGAGCATCAGCCTGAACAGAAGTCTGCCTAACTTTTGGGGAGCAACAAGGGTGAGGCCTGGCACTACCAAAAAGAGACATCAGAGAGCCCACAGAAATACCTACAGCATACACTGTCTACAAAATGCACAGATCTCTTGGCTTGGCAAAGGCACCATTAGTCTGGCCTCTACTTGACATTTGCAAGGATGGCTGGCCCATTTGAACTGACTTCCAGAAAAAGAGATACCTGCCCTGGAGGTGCATTCAAATCTCTACCTCCTGCATGCAATTCAGAAAACCATAGCTTTAAAATGGCAGTTTTCCCAGGTCCTATCATCTCTGCTAAAGTTTCAAAATCTTAAAGATGCTTCCAACCAGAGCCCTGACTCTAGGTACCATGTGTTCCTCCTTCTCAATAGTCTTTTCAAATATAATAAAATAGATAAAAACAAAACAGCTTTTATTCCAAATATAATATAGAAATAGTAGCTAATTCCTGTGATGTCAGTAAGAAATCCTGTGCTTCTCCTAGGATCTACACCAGAGTGGTATTGGTACATTTGTTAAAACGGATGAGCCTACATGGATACATCATTATCACCTCAAGTCCATAGTTCACATTAGGCTTCACTCTTGGTGTTGTACATTCTATGGGTTTTGACAAATACATAACATGTATCAAGCATTGTCATATCATACAGAGTAGTTTTACTGCCCTAAACTTCCTCTATGCTCTGCCTATTCATCTCTCCTTCCCCACCCATGCCTTTGTAACCACTGATCTTTTTTTTTTTTTTTAAATATATATATGTATTTTTAAATATATTTTATTGATTTTTTACAGAGAAGAAGGGAGAGGGACAGAGAGTTAGAAACATCGATGAGAGAGAAACATTGATCTGCTGCCTCTTGCACACCCCCTACAGGGGATGTGCCTGCAACCCAGGTACATGCCCTTGACCCGAATCAAACCAGGGACCTTTCAGTCCACAGACCGACGCTCTATCCACTGAGCCAAACTGGTCAGGGTTAACCACTGATCTTTTTACTGTCTCTAATAGTTTTGCCTTTTCTAGGATGTCGTATAGTTGGAATCATACAGAATGTAGCTTTTCAGATTTTTTTTCCACATAGTAATATGCATTTAAGTTCCACCTATGTATTTTAAGGGCTTGATAGCTCATTTCTTTTTAGCACTAAATAACAATCCATTGTCTGAATATACCACAGTTTATTTATGCATTCACCTACTATAAGACATCTTTGTGTCTTGCAGGTTTTGCCAGTTATGAATGAAACTGCTATAAACACCTGTATGCATCCTTTTGTGTGGTCATAATTTTCAACTTCTTTGAGTAAATAACAAGTAGCATGATTGCTGGATTGTGTGGTGAGTGTATGTTTAGCTTTGTAAGGAGCTACCAAACTGTGCTCCAAAGTACTTGTACCATTTTGCATTCCCACTAGCAATGAAGAATTCCTGTTGCCCCACATCCTCATCAGCATTTGGTGTTGTCAGTATTTTTAATTTTTTCCAAAAACAAGTGTGTTGAATATTATCCTACTCATTATTATTTTGTTTTAATTTGCATTTTCCTGATAACATGTGATGTAGAGAATCTATCACATGCTTATTTGTCACCTGTAAATATTCTTCAGTGAGGTGTCTGTTGTCTTTGGCACTATGCTAATTTTTAAAATTAGATATTCTAATTATTTGTTGTTGATATATAAAAATGCAGTTGTCTTTCATATATTGAACATACATCCAGAAACTTTAATAAGATCTCTAGTTAGTTCTAATCTTTCTCTGTAGACTCTTCTGAGTTTCTTATTTAGACAATTACAAATAAATAGTAACAGTTCTGTTTGCTCCTTTCCAATTAGTATGTTTACATTTTTCTCTTTTCCTGCTGTGCTAGCTAGAGCCACTGAGGAAATATTGAAGAGAGCAGCCATTCTTGTCTTATTTTTGATAAAAACAGAATAATTTTATTATTTCACTAATTCCCTATAATATTTGTGATAGATACACTTGACCAGATTAGAGAAGTTTCTCTTTCTTTCTACTTTAATGTTTGTCTCATGAGTTAATGTTAATTTTGAATGCTTTTTTATGTCTATTGAGATCATATTTTCTTTCTAAAAATCTTTTAACATGATCCATTACAATAATGACTTGTATATGTCAAATCAAACCCAAATTTCTGGAATAAATCAATTCAGTCACAGTGTATTATTTATAAATTGTTTGAATCAGCTTGATAATATTTTTATTTAGAATTTTTCATTGTTGTTCTTGAGTGAGATAGGCTTATAATTGTCCTTTCCTGTACCGTCCAGGTCTTATTTTGGTATCATGAGTATTAAGATTCACATGTGTGTTAATGGAAGATAACACTGACTATTAACTGTAATTATAGCTGATAAATTAAATTAAGTGTGGTTGTATTTTGTAGTAATTTTATGCCTTTTCTACTTTTGAACTGTGGGAATGGATTATGTATGATCACAAATCATTCATGCAAGCACAGACATAATCACACATACACACATACATCTAATTCCTCTGAACTTTAATTTTATCACTTGTAGAATAATTCAGACTCATGTTTACCTCATAAAGTTGTTGGCATTTTGTAAGCATAGTGAATGTGAAAGTGATCTATAACTTCATGTTAATTTATCTTCACACACATCATATGTATATGAATATGTATATAAATGTACACACACACACACACACACACACGTTGTCTGTGTAGGTAAATAGAATCAAAAGAAAACAGTTTAAGAGACTCAAATCAAGGTTGGTAAGGCTTTACCAGCTGATTCCTTGATTCAGGAAGCATCTGAAGACCTGGTGACTCCCCCAGGGAAGCAGGGTCAGAGTTTCATAGGACAGGAAAAGCGAAGTCCTTTTCCTTGTCATGTGGCATAGGAAGCTGTTTGCAACTTTAACTGAAACTCATGGTCGGGGCTCATTCCTATATTGTACTTCTTGCTTGATAACCACTAAAACAGTATTTTCCAAGAACTGCTTATGCAAGTTTTGCAGTTGATAGATAAGTCAAAGTTCTTAAGGTAGAAGAAGTAGTTGACAAAAAAAAAAAAAAAGAAAAGAAAAAGGGGTAAGGAAGAAGGCAAGAAGAAAACTAGGAAATTTCTATTGTTTGTTAGTTCCTTTTTCAAGAAACATAAATATAGGTAGATACAGATAAAGAGATAACAGTATAGACAGTAAAACAAGAACAAAATTAGTAACATAAAAGTCAGTATTCACTAGCTTTTTCATATCATACATTACAATCCTCCACAGGGAAGAGTAGATGCTTTGGATAGCATTTGTTGTAGTGATTATATACAATGGAAAAGGAGCAATGACAAAACTCCAAAGATGATAAAGAGTCTTACCTGATCTTACAAAAAAGGGTGGGTCAAGGGAGAGATACAAGTTGTGACAATTGAAAGTAGGAGAGTTTTGAGCTATGGGAAGTGAAAAGTAGTGGGAAAGACCACGACCAGAGCGAAACCCCTCAGGAGCCACCTTGTTTGATACCCCCAGGGCTGAGTGAGGAGGAGGAGGCTCTGCAGAAGAAGTTCAACAAACTGAAGAAAAAGAAAAAGGCATTGCTGGCTCTGAAGAAGCAAAGTAGCAGCAGCATAGCTAGCCAAAGCGGTGTGAAACGCTCGCTGTCAGAGCAGCCCGTGGTGGACACAGCCACTGCAAAGGAGCAGGAGAAGCAGCTGGTGAAGTCAGGAACCTTCAGTGCCATCATGGCTGAGACCAAGAACTCAGGCTTCAAGGGTTCTCGAACCCTAGAGGGAAAGTTAAAAGACCCTGAGAAGGGGCCGGTCCCCACTTTCCAGCCGTTCCCGAGGAACATATCTGCTGATGACAATCTGCAGGAGTCATCCAGACGTCCCCAAAGGAAATCTCTGTATGAGAGCTTTGTGTCTTCCAGTGACCGGCTTTGGGACCTGGAACCAGATGGGGAGGAGGCAGAGGGTCCAAGGGCTGATGATGGTCCTCCTCGAAGCTTTGAATGGGGCTACGAAGAACATGGTAACTGGGGAAGACATGACGCCCACCTTCCTCTGTGGGGCCTCCTCCCCCTTTGGAAACATCATTGACCTCTCCATGGACCCACCCAGAAACTGTGCCTTCGTCACCTATGAAAAGATGGAGTCAGCAGATCAGGCTGTTGCCGAGCTCAACGGGACGCAGGTGGAGTCCGTGCAGCTCAAAGTCAGCATTGCCCGCAAACAGCCCATGTGAGTGACACCACCGGCAAGTCTGCGTGGGGCTCCCTCGCCGTCCAGAACAGTCCTAAGGGCTGCCATCGGGACAAAAGGACCCAGATTGTCTACAATGACGACGTCTACAAGGAAAACCTTGTGGATGGCTTCTAGGTGGTGGAGCTGAACTGCTTGTGCCCCGCCTGCCCCAACACTGGTCTCAGTAAAGCCCTGAGGTGGAAGCTCACAGAAAAAAAAAAGTGGGAAAAAAAGTTTTGGGGAACAGCCATCATTTCTGTGAATGATACTGAGAAGGCAGACTTAGGGAGAGAAAATTATAAAAATGGTATTCCGTGCAGAAAGTCTCAATAGACTAAGTGAAAATGTGGAGTGTTTGTTACTTTTTGTCTGCTAATCAAAACCAGCTGCTTTCTTTCACATGACACCAATCTGAGACTGGACCACATGGGTCCCCAGTTACATTTAGGTTAGTTATAAAAAAATTTGCTTTGGGAGTAGACCGTTTAAATATTACACAGTGGTATACATTTACTGATTTTTCTCTCCTTATCTGGGATATTAGACATATATTGGTCTGTGATATAAAGAGACAAGAAGAGACAAGTCTCACTGAATTATTCCCATCAGTCATTATTGTTAATCAAAGCAGAGTTATTTAGTACAAATATGAGATAAGAATTTCCCCTGACCTTCCATAGATTTCTCCCCTGTGGTCAAAACTCACCAAAATAACTCCTGAAAAGGTTTTTTTAAAATATCACTACATGCTTGAGGTTCTCCTTTTACTCCCCACCTCCCCCTGCCATATTCTCTTTCTCCTACAGAAGAAAAGATATTGAACTTTAAAATGCTGGGAGAAGATAAGAATCACATGGGAAGAACAGGGATTTGGAATGCTAAGTGACCACAAGATGGGATGGTGTAGCAGATTCTGTCTATGTCCCACCCAGATAACCTCAGTAAGCACCATTCTAGTGAGTACCCACAACTCCTACCTGCAAATTGCTCTGTGAGAGCTGATTCTGGGTCTCGGATGGGGAGGGCCAGAAGAGATGGATAGTTAATGCCTCTGAGAACAGCCCAGTCAATGATGCATGAGGGTTGGAGGGTGAATGCTCCAACTTTCCTCTCCTTGTTGGGAGTAACTCAGAAGTTCCACTCTCTACAAGCATCTCACCAAGTCCTGATTCATTAACTCTGTTGCTAATGTGCTTGACATTGTTCCCATTTTCATTGCCCTACTAACCTTAGCAGAGCTTTTTGGGACCATCTCTGGTTTTACTTTTCATTTAACCTCAGAGATTTCTCTGCTTTGCTTTCTCCTGCCTCCCTAATCTACCATCAATGGGTTTCACGTAACACCCTTACCTTTTCTCCTTTGATTGTAATGTACAGAATAAGGTGCAAAATGGCCCCTTTCCAGAGCACTTTCTCAAAATTTTGAGATTTTGCTTCCTGGCAGTTGTCAGTTTGGTTCAAAAAAGCTTATAAAGCCCTAACTGGTTTGGCTCAGTGGATAGAGTGTCATCTGTGGACTGAAGGGTCCCAGGTCCGATTCCAGTCAAGGGCATGTACCTTGGTTGTGGCCACATCCTCAGTAGGGGGTGTGCGGGACACAGCTGATCGATGTTTCTCTCTCATCGATGTTTCTAACTCTCTATCCCTCTCCCTTCCTCCTGGTAAAAAAATCAATAAAATATATTTTAGAAAAAAGCTCATAAAAATTCTCTACAGGTTTGGATATTTCTTACATCGGCAAGGGATTCAGGTCTTGGCGGGCCAGTGGTGTAATAGAAAAGTTAGTTCTAGAATTTTGTGAAATCTCCAAATATTTTAGGTATCAATAACTAATTAAAAAGTATTTGAAAATACCATGTGCATCAGACCAAAGCTGCCATGTGCCAATAAGGCCTGTGAGCTGCCAGTTTGCTGGATCTGTTGTTCTTAGAGGTGAGCAGAGCTAGTCCCTCCCTACCAGTGCCTTCCTATAAACCTTGGCTATCAGTCCCAGCTAGTAGCCTCCAGCTCGGCAGGAATATTTCCCTATGACACTAGGATATGAAAACCAGCATTTAAGCAAGCATTTGTACATTATCACACCTAAGCCAAACATACTCCCTCTTGTTTCAATAGTGATTGGAACGTTGACCCATTGAAGCCTGACAGAAAAATAGACACTAGCAGAAGGCGATGTTAATGTTTTGACTGGGAGGAAATGAAAGAAGTTGGAGAGAAAAGGTTGGGAGGAAGGGCCATAAAAGGAATCTTCCTGGAGGACAAAAGTTCACCAGTTTTCCCTTGAAACTAATTTAAGGGCGACATAATGACATCAACAAAAATTTCACTAAGCTGTTGAGCGTTTTGAAAAGACAGCTCTCCTTATTGCTTTTTGGCCTTTGCTGAAGATATTTTGCTCTGGGCCTTGAGGGAATTCACTGTTATCTATGGAGGGAAGAATTGCACATCTTCCTCTATCAACTTCTTGGGTCCTTCCTTCAGGATATGAGTGAGACAGAAGTCAGAGCCTTGGTGGACTTTGGCCTGAGGATGGTTCTCATTATAACACAGTACCTAGAAGAGAAACTGTGAGGTAGGGACATATAGACACCCTTCACCTCTAACAGCCAGATGTTTACTGAGAAACCAAATTGGCTTAGGATAATTTGGAAAGGGACATTTAGTTTGTTTTTAATCTTATACCACCTATCTATATAAAAGCCTAAGTGATTATTCGACCATCTGACCAGTAGCTATGTCATGCAATGACCGCCAGGGGTAAGATGCTCAATGCAGGAGCTGCTGAGCTGCAGTGACTTGGCAGCTGTGGTTCTCAGTTGATGCACCCAGAACCAGAGATGAGGGAGCCCGATTCTGGAGTGCATCACCCAAGAACCACCCTCTGGCAATTAAAGACCCTTGGGGGGATGTTGGAGAGCTGGTTTTGACCTGATTCCTGCAGGCCAGATGAAGAGACCCCACTGGTACAAGAATTTGTGCACTGGGCCTCTAGTTTTAAATAATGCTCTAATGAATAATCCTGTACACAGGTTAATGTGAAGATGTGACTAGCTTAAATAGATATTAATTTGTGAATCCTTTCCATGAGACAACTCCAAATGGGCAACTCCAAATGAGTCACCTTGTATGCTGTCAAATGTATAGCATATAATTTGGAGGAAGAAAAAGAGAACCATCCTATCATTTCAAATGATTCTAATTGTATTACCTGTACAATTTATATGCAGAGTCCTCAATCTTGCTTTTCAGCCATTCTTGGTGAAAATTTATCTGAAAAAATGTCATATTGCATGCTATCACTTTTTAAGTTCTTATTCACATTCATCAAATGCGTTAAAAAATTAAAATAAAATAAAAAACCCAAAACCCTTCTGGGGTACTATGCCCTTTTTACAGAATAAAACATGGCACATATTTTTAGGTCTAAATATTTAACCAGGATCACAAGACTCAGTAAATGGTTGCCTGGAACTTGGAACCATTCATTGAGCAAACATTTGTTGAGCACTGTGGCAGAGACTAGCTAGATACTGAACTGTTTTCCATTCTTCCTGGGCCGCCAGGTAGGCTTGTTTCCCAGGCTCCCTGTGGTTGGATATGGGCACATGACTGAGTTCTGACCAATGGAACAGGGTGGCATTATGTAAGGCATTTCTAGGCCTGGCCCATACAAAATTCCTATGAAATCTTGTGTGGTTGTAGATGCCCAGGACAACCATCATGGTTGATGGCAAAACCTCTGTCAGTCAGGAATTTTGATCCACCATCCCAGGAAGAAGTAAGCTTCTATTGTGCTAACCCATTAAAGTGTCAAGATTTTTCTGTGTTATAACAGTCAGTAATACTTTGACTGATATAAATTATTATGTGACTCACTTTATGCCAAGCACCAGGCCTTCAAATTAATATGGTCTCCATTAGACTGTAATTGCCTCCAGCCTCAAGAATTGTGTAAAAGATTGTCAGAGGATCTTGCAATCTTGCAGGTAATCAAAAAATAATCCTTTGATTTAGGTCCTATACCTACTTTATACTTAAAACTCTCCCAAGTTCTACTAAAACCCTAAGAAGGAAAACATAAAATTTAAGTTGTAGCAACTCCTTGAATTACAGTATAATCATAAAACTGAATGTTTGACTATCTTACTGTCTGCTTGTTTGACCGACTGACTTTCTGAGTGAATAATTGACTGAAGGTCTAACTGATTGTCTAATTGTCAGACTCACTGACAATCTGAATAAATGAATGTCTGTCTACCTAACTGGCTGTTTGACTGAATGCCTACTGATGAGCTGGCTAAATGACTGGCTGAATGCTGACTGAATGTTTCTGACTGAATATCTGACTGACTAACTATCTGAGTATCTGACTGACTGATGGACTGGCAACCAGGTCTGGGTAATCACAGAAGGAATATGTTACAAATGGAATTAAGAAAGCTGATGGGGGCTGGAGTCTCCATTCCAGCACCTAAGCTACCAATTTATTGGGTGCCCCTTTTTTTCTTAAAAAAAAGTCAATCAGCCCTGTGAAAAATAAATACCACTAAAGGAACCATAATTCATAAACCATTGTAACAGATTTATGACATTTGCAGAATCTTGACAGAACAAAAACAAAACAATTTTTATAAGCCCCCAAATGTCTCCAAACCAAATCTTAGAGCTCAGTCAGCTTCTGTTGCCCCCTCCCAGCTTCAAACAGGGCCCTCTAAGGCAAAACTGTGATGTAAGAAAACTTTTTTATTAGCTTTCCCTCTAGTGGTAACCCTTTCTCTCCATTCAGCTGACCAGGGATTTGCCCCCTTCACCTCTTTTCTGTCTCTCAAAACAGAGAGAGATCTGATAAGCAATCAATGATACTTGCTGACTGATTGACTGATTATATTTTGACTGGAGCTCCTATTTATCAATACCTTGTCTGAAATAGCCTTGTGAAGTTTAAGCCTTTCAGCTATAATTATGGGATAAAAGGTGTTCCACTCAAATAAAAGAATTTTAGGTATTCAGCAAATAGGAAGAGAGAGGTGAAGATCTACTCAGCCAACTCTGAATTAGTTCTGATTTGTCTTTCTTTTTGGGATTTTTTTTCTCCATCATAAACCTTTGGCACCACTGTGACTAATGTAGGGTCTGGCAGAGATAAAACTCCTGGAGGCCTACCCCAACGATTGTTTGGAATAGAATCATGTAGAACCTTCTAGATCTTTCTTACTTGACCATAGGCAGACCTTCATCCTTATAATCTCAACGTAAATTTTTGACTCTAGGCCATCTGTCTCTAAGACACACGGTTTACCCATTCTGGAGCATTTTGATAGTTTAGTGATTATTTAATGGTTTTCTTTTATTCCTACCTTAAGCCGTCATGTTTGTCAATCTGAAAGTATTTGGCCAATAGCATCTCTACCTCAGGTTAGGAAGTTTCTAACAAGAACAGAAAATGTGTCATTAATATATGGCTCACTTATTAATTAGAATCTGAAGGAATGAGAACTCTGGGTGTCAGTGCCCCTTTGGGATTTGTATGTTTGAAGGAAAGGATATCTTTGAATCCTAACCACAAAAGTAGGTAATATTCTCATCTTCCCAATGAGGAAATTCATACTCACCTCTGTCTGGTAATTTCCTTAACAGCACCTATCTGACAGGTTGTGGAGCCAACATTTGAGCCAGTTCTGTCTGACTTTCAAGTCATGTTCTTTCTATTACAGCACAATAAAAAGAAATGGTTTTCTTTCCCAGGACTTCTTTCTGCATCTGTAGCTACACAGATAGCTATTATTTCTACCACTAGCCTTAAATCTACAGAATTTATTTAAAGGAAGGCAATGAATATCACTATTTTTAATATTTCACTGTTGTCTTTCAATTTTTTCATATCCAAAATTCTCTAAGAGAAGGATGTTCAATAATTTCTTGGTTATAATGGTCCTTAGTTGGCTAGAGACTTGCAAAAATAAATACAAAGTGGACAGAGTTGGTTGGGTTACTTGTAAAGCAGTAATTAATGGAAAAACAAATGAGAGAGAGAGATCTTTTATGAAATGAAAAACATGAACTCTTGTCTCTGTCTTGACATATGTCTTAGGGAGTAGGTTAAAAGTTTACCATAATACACTTCAGTTATCTGTTCAGTTTCAAATCCAAGATCGATAAGGCTTATCAGAGCATTTTTATGGCTTCAGAGAGGTAATCACCATCTTAATATAGTGATGAAGACAAAAGCCAGGTCTCAATAGAGGTCAGTACTGAGCAATCAAATTAACATCTGTCAGGAGTGACTTGGTCTAGTCTTCAAAGTCAACATATTCACAAATGTCAAAGTGTCTGAATGGAAAGATGATAATCACTGACCCTGAAACCTCCTGGGGCTTGGCAGGCAGCTGTGGGGGAGATGAGGAGCTTTCTGTTGAGAGAGCAAATATGTTTTTGAATGTATACTTCCTTATTTTCCTCTGTGAAATAAGAGGAGATGCCAAAACCAAGTCTTAGTTAACCATGCTCCTGCTGGATGGAGGTAAAGCAGATTAGGAGGTTCTCCTTTCCCAGAACCACCGTCTCCAGAAGGATAACTCTGCATCCTGAACAGACCTCAGTTCCATGTCCTTTCTTCGACAATTAACTCCAAAGAGAAGTGGGAAAGAAGTGGGCAGCCAGAAAAAAATAGAAAAGAGGAGAGAATATGTATGCCTAATTGATAGAAGACTAGGCCAAATTTACACAGAAAAGCTCTAAATTTAATATAGCTTTAGTATGCTATCATTAACTAGTTAATCTTTTAATAAGATCTACAAACTGAAAGATTTTTCCCACTTCAAATGAGAAATTTGAGTTCCTAATTGTAATATAGACCTGGACTTGAATTCATTAAAAAAAAATAACAAGCTTAAACAAAACTGACAACTGTGTCTTTCACAGTCTACAATTTTGGAGTCTAAATGAATATTATCTAGTGATATTGTGGACTACTAAGAAAAGGAATGTTTTTGTTTGCTAGTGTATTCCCAATGTCTAGAGAAGTTCCCAATGTCTATCCCTGTCACCATCTTAAAGTCTCCTACTTCATTTTCTCTCACAAAGTGAAGCAAACTAATCCACTGGAGTGTGATAAACTCTTGATGGTGAGGATACTATGACAAGGAAGATAAACTGAACTGGAGGCTCTGGTCCTCATGGTGATTCTTTGGGTGTGAAAGTCAGAGTCCTATGAAAGTGTGTTTAATTTTTTTAAAAAAAATAATCAACCCATACTTCACTCATTTGTGAAATGTTGGTTCCAATTAAAACAGACTTGTAACTCGATTTTGTGCCAATCAAGACTGACTTGACTTTTAACTGTGATACATGACTAAAGGTCATGTAGTGATGGCCCCATCTACACACTGGCCACAAATGATGAGATTGTGGAATACAATTAGACAGAACACTCTAGCTCAGCCATGTGGCTGATAAAAAAAAGTTACATGCCTGCCTAGGTAATATAATGACCCATAGCAAAGCAGAAAAAAATATATTATAATTAGCAAATAGTGATTGTCTATGTCTATAAGACTTGGCCAGAGTCTTTCTGGTCTACCTGGGAGAGATATAGTGTGCAGTAGTGGAAAGAGTACAAAGATTGGGTAGGATGGGAGACCTGGATTTAGGTGCTAATTCTGTCACTTACTGTGTTACCTTGGGAAACATATTTAACTCCTAGTTGTTTATATCCTAGTTGTTGATTATCATCAGAGTCCTGTAGAGGTTCTTGTGAAGAAAATGTTATTCAAAATAAGACTTTCAGGAAAAGATTTCTGGGTTATCTCTCAGGTATTAGCTTATAAGTTATCCATAAGGTAAATTTCATACGATACTTTTTAATCCAAAATTGGCTTCTTCTGTTGCTTCTGGGACTCTTCCAAGCAAGCCCTCTGCCAGACAGCCAGTATGTTTATACGAATAGTTAGCTGAATTTTCATGCTCTCACCCTTCAAGAAGAAAAAGCACACCTTCCAAAAATATATTTGGAGAATGCTTCTACACTCCAGTGGCCTCTCTTAACTTTCCCTGAAGTTAAGCCTTCCTGTTCCTACAAAAATCCATTGAAGGCTTATTACCATAGGCTTCAATAATAATGAGGATTATGACAATGGTATTAATAATAACATTGTAGTTCATGTGACATGGCTTCTAGCCCTCCAACAAACCCAGACTTTTGATTTTATAGGGAGATACTTACTGGCTTCCTTTAAACCTATTTTTCAAGATTGCATAAAAAATATTGGCCATTGTCCTGATGAGACAAATGTCTTTTGCATGATAGGGTTAGGAACTAACTTAAGTTTTGATAAAAGTGAGTAATATCTTTGGCAAACATGCTTATTAAGAAAAATCTCTGTAAACTTTAGCTTATAAGAAAATACTAAATTTTTTTGGTATAAGTGCTTTTTTGTAATTAGAAATCTTAGATTTTTCTTAAATTGTTGAATTAAAATAAGAATTGGATAAAAAAATCAGATTGATTTTACCCTGAGGAAGTGGTAGGGTTAGGCTATATGCTCCTCTTTACTTTGCTTTTTCTGTCTGTGTTTCCCCACTTGCACATGAGTAGATATTAAAAAGGATTAACCCCATTTGTACAGGTTTCTTTTTAGAGCATTTACTGCACTATGCAGAATAGCAGAATAAAGAATATCAACCATCTGCCAAGCTCTTTGGTGTCAGGACCAATTTCCTTACCTGTAAGGTGTCTCAGGATAAAAATAGGTCTTGTATTTTCAAATTAGTGGGAATATTAACTAAGATCATATACATGAATCTAGTAAAGTCAAGTTTATTCTTAGGGTAGACCCTCACTTCCTGAATGATTCCTAGTACTCTGAGTTTCCCAGTGCTCCCAAAGTCTTTCCTTTTGTCTAAGGACAAAGTCCCCTATCAAGGTAGAGCTGCATAAACTTTTTCTCACTATCTTATAATTGACTCATAACTTCAGAAAGTGAATCGTCTTAGGAAGATTCATATTTGCTTGGGATGGGAGGCTTAAGAATGATACTTAAATGTGGTGATTTCAGGAGTGAGACACCTGGTAGGAGCAGAGTCATTTTGTGGGGAATGGATGAGTGGGTAGAGTCAGCTTCTCCTGATAGCACACCAGAACTTTCCTCATCTATGGGGAGGTGTGTGTTGTACTGGCTCTGTCTAGGAGAGAACTAGGATGTGTGTTTCCTTGAAGATGCTTCACACCTCATCCATGAGAGGGCACTGGTGCTCTAGGTAGCCAGTCTTGTCTGGAGACATTCGTCCCATAAATTCAGGAGTGGTTAGCCACTCACACCACATCTGTGGTTTGTGTTTGATTGAGGATATATATATATATATATATATATATATATATATATATATATATAATCTCCATCCCAGCTTCGTGTATCTGTGGTCTTCAAATTCGGGCTGCCAACTGCTAAACCCATAACCCCTGTGGAAGAATTGATTGCTGGGTGCAATGGACATTTTTAAAATTAGGGTAAAAAGTCCGTGCTTTGGCATTAAACCAGAAAGGGGAACAGGACCCTGTGGGAGGCCCTCCAAAGAAAGGAAAAGGGCCTCTCCCAGTGGAAGGAAGGAAGGTATAGGAAGAAAAAAAGAGAGCATTAATTTCTAGTTAAATGAATAATGTCATACACCCCTCATCCTAGATTGAGAAAGGTCTTGTGACATGGGATCAAAGTAAAAATAGCTACGGCCCATAAGTACCTAGATTTTCACATGAGAGAAAACAGCATGTGATGGTTCCAAACTGACCACCTAGTGAAGACTTTCCCATTCCTCAGAGTGACTCTTTCATTTCATCCTCTTTATTTTCTTCATAATGCTTGATGCTATCTGAAACAAGCTTAATCACATATTGGTTTATTTATTTATTGCCTGTCATCCTCACTAGATTACAACCTCTATGAGGGCTGGAACCTTGACTATGTTGCTCACCGCTACAGTCTCAGCTCCTGCTAATGTTGCTTGACAGAGTCGGCACCAGTAAGCACTGGTGGTGAACAGTAATGCGTGAAGGGGTCAAAATTTCACAAAAAGAGTCAGTGATTATGTTCAGTGAAAGCTATTGCTTCTGAGAAACAGAAAAATGACTCACAATACAGCACGCTCTAACGGATTTTGACTATAGGCAGAGTGAAAGCATTGATTTTCTGATCAAGGTCATCTCAATGGCCATATACAAGACAGTACGTTTGCACATACATGCATATATGCACATATTTTATTAACTTCTTATATGTAATTCTGGGAAGAGTGCATGCTGAGTAGTCCTAGAATTAGGAGGAAATGTATTATTCCAGTGGCAACATGCCATGAAACAAATTACCTGGGGAAATTCATGAAGATTTGTATGTATAACTGGCCCACCTGAGGAAAGGAGGAACCATATGGCCAGAATTTTATAGGAAATCCCCATATGTCTTTATTTTGGAGTTCAGAAGATTTGACCACTTATACACATAAAGAAAATATTAAGTGACTTTAAGATAGAAATATGATCTTTTGTTTAAGTCAGTCTTAATTTGAGTTGTGAGTTCTGAATAAGCAGGTAATGAGGAATGACTGGCTTTTGGTAGGGTGTTGAAAATTCACAACTGGTGCCTAACTTGGGAACAGCAGACTTACTGAAATCACAGAGTGGGTTTGCAATGACCATCATGAAGGTGTGTTTACTTTATAGTTTTAGTACCAAATGAAATAGAATAGTCCAGACAATTAATAAAGCAACAGATTTTTGAGTGACTACCACATATTTTTCATAGGCTAAGGCTGTGGGGAATACTCAATATGATCCTTGCTCCAAGAAGTTAAATTGTGCTGAGGAAATATGGCACACTTGTATAAATTACTGTAGAATATTTTTAGTTAGGATTCTCCAGAGAGACAGGATATCTATCTATCTATCTATCTATCTATCTATCTATCTATCTACTATCATCCATCTGTCTCTCTACCCACACACAGACGTGTATGTGTGTGCATGTGTGTATATACAGCCTGCCTAAAAACCTGTAGACATAATTTTTAACATCTGAAAGCTCAATTTTGAAAATGAAATGTATTTTAATAAGCACTGCCTTTATAATTATGCAAAGTGTGTGTATACATTTTTTGGGGACACCCTCTATATGAACTGGCTCACTAATTATGGAGGTTAAGAAGTTTTATAATCTGCTGTCTGGAAGCTGAAGAGCCAGGGAAGCTGGTGGTGTTATTCAGTCTGAGTCTGGAGGTGATGGTGTAAGACTTAGTCAAAGGCTGGAGAACTGGAACACTGATGGTGGAAGTCGTTGTCTGAGTCCAAAGCCTCAAGAACCAGGAGCATCAACGTCCAAGGCAAAAGAGTGAATTCACACTTCCTCCACCTTTTTGTTCTACTCAGGCCTTCAATGGTTTGGATGATGCCCACCTGCATTGGTGAGGATGATCTTCTTTACTCAATGTCCTAATTCAGATGCTCATGTCTTCTGGAAACATCCTCCGAGACACACCCAGGAATAATGTGTGCTGTTTTTTTTTTGTTGTTGTTGTTGTTTTTTGTTTTTGTTTTTTTTACCAGCTATCTGGGAATCCCTTGGCCCAGTCAAGTTGACATATAAAATTAACCATTACGAATTCCAAGTAAACTCAACTCAAACTGGCTTAGGTGAAGGATAAGAATTTACTATCTCAGGTAACTCTGAAGTTCACGCTTTAGGCTGACTTTGTTAATTACTAGATTTAAGACTCAAAATAAGCCACAAAGTCCCAGTATTTTGTTGTCTCTCATCTGGCCACTGCTGTCTTCCTATGTTGGCTTCATTCATAGACTCCCTGTGGATCATTCCTCCAGGGCACAAGCTTGGTAGAGCAAGTCAACTTCTTTTCCATCTCTTAGGCCAAAGCCCTGAGATGATTAGCATGACTTACCCAAGTGAAAACTAGAAGCTCTTCCCAGGCTGTGAATGGATGTGTGTGACCAGAAAGCTACTAAAGATCACAGTGTGAAATAGTAAATGATGAATATCACGCACATAATTTAGGTTGAAAATGATTTAAAGGTTGAGGGGAAGAAGAGGTTAATGTGGTTGAAATTATGAACATATACTCCAAAGGATAAAGATAAGCTTTGGTGATGGCCTTGCAGGACAAATTTTGGGCATCTTTTATGTCTAGCCACTTTCTGGAGGGCTCAGTGTGTATGAAAGAATGAGCATTGTTGACAACACACCCATTGTTCCACATACATTTTGAAAGGGCAGTAGAGAAATTTGCCCCTGGAAATGCCTCTAGGTTCAGTGTCATTCACTGAGCCCCAAAGTGCTTGGTTGACAAGTTTTTGCTTCATGTTGATGGAGCAAGTTCCATTTCAGTTTTTGGTCTGCTGCTACTTCTTTCAAGCCTTGCCTGAGCCGATGACCTGCTAACCCAACAAGCACATTCCCTAAGCTGGTCTAGAAAGTGCAGGGTGCAGGAAGCATTTATCACTGCAGAAGCCAGCTCCTCTTCCAGTGTGGGAGAGATCCCCACCATCCAGGCCTAGGTCTGGGTGGTAGACATTAAACGTTTTGTGGAATATTATTTCTGAAAGGAAGACCTCATATCTTCAGTTAATTTATTTTTATGCTGTCTTTTTATTGACCCACCACATGATAAAACATTGATAAAAGCATTCATAAGTAAACAGGGCTTCTCTGAATGCACCACAGTGATTCTTAGTTTATAAATTGCCACTAGGAAAACATTTGTGGATTGTTGTGTTGTCAGACTTGGTTATAAACCATCTTTATCTTTTTTGTTAGAGCTCACCAAGAGCATATGCCAATATTGATCTAGGTTCTAGGCTTCCATGTTAGAGTAATCTAAAGGTTATAGAATTTGGGTTCTGATAAAACTTTTCAATACACTGAAATTGTGTTTCTGCACAAAGATTAAAAGAAAGATATTCAGGCTCCAGCTGGTTTGGCTCAGTGGCTAGAGCATTGGCCTGCAGACTGAAGGGTCCCCGGTTTGATTCCGGTCAAGGGCACATGCCTGGGTTGCAGGCTCGATTCCCAGTGTGTGTGTGTGTGTGTGGGGGGGGGGGTGCAGGAGGCAGCAAATCAATGATTCTCTCCCATCATTGATGTTTCTATCTCTCCCTCTCCCTCTCCCTTTCTCTCTGATATTAATTAAAAAAATCTTAAAAAAGAAAGATATTCAGAAAACATGGAATATATATTTTTCTATTGGCTGGAAGGATTAATTAACTGGACTCCCTGAAATAGTGTAGGGTTCTAAATATGTATTCACTGGCAGCTTCTGGAGGGAGGTAGATGATGATGGATTTCTTGTGTCCTCACATTTCACTACTGATATAATAGAATCCATTGGTCCATTTCACTTTATATTGGTAAAATGGACTATTTCCTGTTTTCTCTTGCTTAGTATGCTGTGTACTTTATAAACCTCAGAGCAGTTCTCAAGAATATATGAACATGTTTATTTTCTAGAAAGATTTCTCTCCTTCCTATGTTGTAGGACATTTTAAAAAAATGGTACATATTAAAACTTTAAGGATATTTTCCATATGATTAGCATATTCTCACTCAAAACTAAAAATCCAGTGATTAAATGTAAGTTAAATTTTTATATATTTAATAAAAATTAGAATTTTAACATGAGGGAATGCATACTGGTGCAGCCACTGTGGTGAACAGTATGGAGTTTCCTCAAAAAACTAAAAATGCAACTCCCATTTGACCCAGTGATCCCACTTCTAGGAATATATCACAAGAAACCAAAAACACCAGTCAGAAAGGATATATGCACTCCTATGTTAATAGCAGCACAATTTACCATAGCTAAGATTTGGAATCAGCCTAAGTGTCCATCAGCAAATGAATGGATTAAAAAACTGTGG
Source organism: Murina feae (assembly GCA_004026665.1). Lineage (NCBI taxonomy): Eukaryota > Metazoa > Chordata > Mammalia > Chiroptera > Vespertilionidae > Murina > Murina feae. The sequence goes on along the minus strand of PVJC01009127.1, from coordinate 22,702 downwards.
TACATCTACACAATGGAATAATATGCTGCTGTAAAAAGGAAGGAACTCCTACCATTTGCAACAGCATGGATGGAGTTGGAGAGCATTATGCTAAGTGAAATAAGTCAGTCAGAGAAAGATAAATATCACATGCTCTCACTCATCTGTGGATTATAATGAACAACATAAGCCAATGAACAAAAACTGATGTAGAGGCAGAGAAGCATCAATCAGATGCTCAAAACTCAGAGGAAAGGTAGGGGAGGGTGGGGGTAAGAGGGAGAGATCAATCCAAGGACTTGTACGCATGCATATAAGCATAAGCGATGGATGTAGACAACAGGGGGTGAGGGTGAGGGCAGGAGTAGGGGGGATGAGAGGACATTGGGGGGATAAGGTCACATTTGTAATATCTTAATCAATAAAGGGGGGAAAAAGAATTTTAATCTGAGAGGTTGCTCAACAAATAATTTACTCATTCAACAAATATTTGTTGAGACTATTTACAGGGCAAGCATTTTTATTAAATGTTACCTCTATTATTATTATTAGTACAAGGCATCTCTGCATCTGAATTTAAAGGCTTGTGTTTGACAACATTGACTAAGTCTTTCTTCCCTGTGTGAAAATACTATGGATATGTGCAAATGGACATATATGCACACATAAATGCACATATACATAAACACGAACACAAATTTATAATTAGAAAAAGTCAAGTCCATATCACTTGCTGAGAAAACACTCCTGATTTTAATGAAGGCAAGGATCTTAGATATTTGTCATAATAGACGGAAAATGTAAAAAATGAATGATTTTGTGAAATATTAATAGCAAAGGAAAAACAAACAGTTGATAAAGATAATTTTGACTTTTTTAATGAGTTAGGGTTATTTTAAGATCACATTTTGATTGCTGCTGATTTATACATGTCATACCCAATAGATCTTCTTTAATCTTTAGATGTTTTAAATTTAAGTGAAATCAGGTGAGAGTTTGTTCATGGTTGTAAGGAGTCCTGTGACAAGAGTCCTGAACTGGGTTATACTTGGTTGACCACTAGCCATTTAACCTTAGCTATTTAAGCTCCTACTGGTAAAGTGAAGATTGGTTGGTCCTAATGATCCTTCTGAGTTCTAGTGGGCTTGAAAGTGCAAAATCAAAATGCCCTTGGCTTCAGAAGAAGTAAAGAGTCTAGCTTGAACTTCAGACAGACTTGGTTTAAGCTGTACCACTTACTAGTTCCTAGTTCTGTAACCTTGGGCGAGCTACTGACCTTCTCAAAGCTGACTTTCCCCCTCTGTATAATGAGGTTAATGATAGTGCAAGTCATCTCACATGCCACCTTGGGCACGTGGTTTCATCTCCTTGATTTTTGGTTTTCTCTTTGTAAAAATGGTGATACTAATAGTACTAACTAATCGGATTAGGAGTAGGGGGCAGTTTACGTTAGCACATGGAGGTATTTAGCATGGTGTGAGTGGTTGGAAGATCGTTAATTATGGAAGTAACTGATGAAAGTCACATGATGGATAGTCAGCTGATGGAAGGATGGTGACATTAGTTTGTTTTCTGTGTCCAATTTAGAAAGTTGAATAAATAAGAATAACAGAAGCTCAAACAAATAGTTAAGATGGTGACAGAACACGTCTGGACTTGGGCCTCAGTTTCAGTGTATCTCAAAGCAGTTCAAGATGGCCCTGGCGAGGGGTGGTTAGCTTACTATTTATGGCCATCAAGCCTTCCAGGACCCTGAAGGAATATTGGCTATGCAGTCTACACAACTTAAAAAGCACTTAGAGGAATGCAGTTCCATTAGACCAGGCATAATGGACCCACTCAGGGCTGTGCTTTGTAAATACACAGCTAATGTCATTCAGACGTGTTTACAGGCCAGGACTCAGTCACACGGGTCAGGACCTTTGGGTGAGTCTGCTGGCTCTCAGGAGCCAGGTCCCTTACCTTTCACACCCAGGATTCCACCCTTATTACTCGAACATAAAAAATAAGAAAAAAACAAAACAAAACCCCACTGGCAGTAAACAAATGACTGTTTCAGAAGATTAGGGAATGACCTTGGAGGTGCATGTCAGATCAGCACAAGGCAATTGCCCAGAGGTGAAAAAAAGCCATTATCATACTTTGTAGCTGGTTAATTAAAGGCTATTTTTGTCACCTTCAATTCTGAGAAAGTCAAGAGAGCTACAGTCAAACTTTCACAAGAGAAATTCTTAAAATAACGATGGAGGAAGCTAAACAATCATGGTCTTTTTCTCTCTTGAATGAGAGTTAAGCATTTGTCCTTCTCACACCCTCCAAATTTTGCTTGGTGCAGTGTAAACTAAGATTTCAGTACTTTTCTTTGAAGCTTCCTGGAGTCTAAATTACTTGGAGACGATCTTACAGAAGGAGCTTACTGTTGCGGTTTATCTGATGCCTTTTTCTATTTTGCAAGGTCACAGGCCTTCCTGCTGATAGGCTGTAATAGGTCTTAATATTACGTGTTAAAAGCTCATGAAAATATTTCTCAGAATTTCTCTTTAGAAATTCTCCCTTTTAAAATATTCGGTGTTAAAAACTCATGAAAATATTTCTTAGGACTTCTTCCTTTAAATTCTAGAGACAAATTATTTACTTTTCTTTTGAAATACATCAGTATCTCCTAACTCAGAGCAATTTTGAATCCATACTTAATATTTTAAAGCTAGCAGACTTCTATAAAGTTACTTTATGGGCTGGTATGAGTATAGTCTTGGCACTCTTTGCAAGGTCAAAGTAATTTGATTACAATCAAACATTTATATAATTCAAAATTGCATGGCCGGGAAAAATCAGCTCAAGTCAATGATTTTCAATGTTTAGAGAGCACATCTCATCTCAAGAAGTTGGAGTACCTACTAACTTCACCTCACTCCTCTCTTAAATTCCCCCAGAAGAACACTGGATCTTCTTAGGAATAAGTGGGGTGATATGTTGTCCGTACTCTTTGCTTCTCTTTTCATTGAGAGAAAATCAGGCTTATATACTTCCAAGTAAACAATTGACTTAATTTTCAAGTCAAGGGATACCACTTTACATGTCAGACATTTACAGTGAATGTCTAAGCAGTCAATATTTAGAAATCTGCCTTATTGCAAAATTGAGCAGTTGGAAATGATTCATGACCTTGAAGTCTAAGATTCCAGGAATGGAACAAACTCTACCAATCAAACTGTTGGCGTGTGTCAAAGGGGAGGGATTGGGCTCATGAAGAGGAGATCAGAAAGGGCTGGCCACTCTGAAAAGAACAAAAAGGCTTCTTTAGATTCCTGACCTGTAGTTCTGCCCACGGAGCCGTATGGCATCATTATCCCAAGTTAGTCACTGGTCCTGGTCGTAGGATCACGGAATTATTTTTCAACAGGGATTTGGTAACTTTGCTCACCTTAGGAGAAATTGGTAACTAAAATGTTGTGATCCCAGGGCCAATATACAGCATACTTGCATACTTCTGGATCTTTGTGCAATTTTCTCCCTCTTACAATCCTGTGTACCCTTTAAGCACCAATCATTGGCATTTCTTCTCCATAGACTTAGGAATGTTTCATCAACCCTGCACTTCTTCCCATTGCGTTTTGTAACAATCATTCTTGCAGCGCAAGTCACATTGTATCATAACACAAAATCACCTTCTTTTCTATCCAACTATAATTTGAATCCTAAAGGGCAGGAATCACATTATTTTCACTAATTTATCTCCAGGGTTTTATTCACAGCCAGGCAAGTTATAAGAGCACGGTTGAAAGTCTTAAACTGGTGGACAAAGAACCCCAGATTCTTAGTCTTCTGCTCTCCCTTCCGTCTCCCTGTCTTCCCTTCCTTCCATTCCTCACCTTTCACCCCACTCCAGCTCTGTGCTCAGGCTCCTGGTTCCCATATCAGAAGTGTGTGGTACTGTGATACTCTCCCAAGGCAAGGCAGGAGATTGGGTTTCCCATTCGGAGCACACCATCAATGCTAACTAAGTCACATAATTGTGTGTCTCTCTGCTCCCCATGGCTCCAGGTCAATGGCCTGGGTGAAGCAAGAATCCCTGTGCATACAATCATTAATGCGGATGTTCGCATGTGGTGGACCTGGGGGTTAGTGGTGACTAAGAAATGCCAGGCAGAATGCAGCTTCTGCATGTGGCTTCAGAGAAGCCTCCTGCTTTAGTGATTAGCAGATCAGATTTGTCTCTGTTCTGGGATCCTGACCGTCTCCCCCAAATTTGCAGCATGAAAACTGTGTCTACTTGGCCATCTTTCACAGAATTCACAATTTGCTTCTAAATTTAGTCCTGTCCCAAAGAGGTCTGAATTATCCTTTAAAATTGGCCATCCAGGTTCTTTTCTATATTGGAACACACACGTTGTCAGTGTAAGGCTATAGACAATTCCTGTGTGTGTTTTTTAAACTGACAGAGAAATAACCCATTGTTTGTTTTGGGAGCTAATGTATGGATAACTATAACAAGACTGGAATGTTTAAACCAAGAATTTAAAAATACTTGGCTTTGACTTGTACTAGATAACTGTTACTATGCTAGTTGCTTTTTCTCCATTTTGGTGTTACATCAATTTCTATTTAACACTGAACCGCATTGTTGTTTTCCAAATACCCTCAGTCTGTAGCTTTGTTGTCTGGCTCACAACGTTCCCTCTGCTTCGAGGCACCTTGTTTTCTACTTTCTCTTTTCCAACTAATAGCCTCTCCTTTGTCACAGCTTTTCCTGAGCATGGCAAATTTCTATGCATCTTTGACACTCAAATGCCACCTCCTCTGATTGCTACCACTAGAACGAAGTGCTCCCTGTTCCCTGCTCAGAGCTCAGCTTTTATCGGGCTGCACGTAGCATTGTTCCCTTGTCTATCTCCCCTTGTGTGTGATCTTCTTGAAAAGGGGCCCATGTATTGCTCATTTCTTCCCAAATTACAAGCTGGGGACTGAGGAGCAGTAGGTAATACTTCTTGAGAACTTCCTTTGTATCAAACATTTTGGCACACAGCGAGGCCAAAAGTTAGACATTATTGTTACCCTCATTGTAGCATCTTGGTGGTAACCAATTTGCCCAAAGTCTTACACTTTGTGAGAGGTGGATGAAGGCTTTGAATCCATTTGGTCTGGTTTCTGACTCCAGGCTCATAATCACAATTGCTTTTTCAGAGAAGGTGGTAAACTGGGTCTCAAATGACTTAGAGAAAGACCCCAAGTGACCGAGGGGCAAAATCTACTTACAGAAACTCAAGGGTGGATTCTGTCGCAATTCTCCCTGAATAGCTCCTGTATGTTTACAGAAAGTATGCAGAACCAGACCACACACAGGTCCTGGGATCTCCACGGCCTCCACATGGTGAGAGCTCTAATTATACACGTTCATTCACTTCTCTCTTATTTCTGTGTCCTAATGTATATTTTTACATGTATATGCACCCTAAACCAACTTATTAACCCCTTCCACTCAAAACATCTTGCATTTTTTAATAAATCTTAGCAGAATCTTTTGAACATAGAAGACATTCATTAAAGGAATAATTGTTTTTATGGATATTGTTTATAAATTTTTCTCAAAGGATAGCACTCATTCATAAAAATGTACAGATTATAAATGTGCAGCTCAATGAAGTTCTGTAAGGAGAACATACCCACTTAACCACCACCCAAGAAGCCTCCCTCATTATGTCTCCCAGAAGTCACTACCCCAAACATAGTCGCTATTCTGATTTTCATCATCATAGATTTGTTTTGCCTCTTTTTGAACTTTATACAAATGGCATCATTGGATATGTACTTTCAGCGCGTGGCTTCTCTCATTCCATATTTTATTGGTGACATTCATCCACGTGGAACTGGGTGGTTTATTTGCATGCTTGCATAGCCTTTCAGCCTTCCATTGCATCCGTGTACCACAATTTATTTATTCCATTGTTGATAGACAAACAGGTTGTTTCCAGTTTGGAGGTATTTCAAGTGATGCTATTATGAGCATCTGTATACAAGATATTTTGGGGGATTGAGGAAGGATGCATGTATGTGTGCATTTCTGCTGCATATACATTTAGGAGCAGAATTGCTGGTTTACTGGGTAAGAAATATTCAGCCTCATTAGATATTACCAAGCTGTTTTCCAAGTAGTTGCACAAATCTACTGTCCCACAACAGTGCGTGAGAATTCCTGCTGCTCCATCTCATTGCCAACGTTTTGCAATCATTTTTGTTCCATTTTAGCAATTCTGATAGATTTGTAATGGTATTGCACTGTGATTTAAATTTGATTTTTATATAGTGTTCTTGTATCCAGTAAATTTACTGAGTTCACTTACTGATCCTTATAGTTTGTCTGTAGCTTCTTTTAGTTTTTATATACACAATCATATCATCTTAAAATAATGGCAGTTTTACTTCTTCCTTTCAATACCATATGCTGTTTATTTATTCTTCTTGCTAGAATCCCCAGTGCAGTGTTGAAAGGAGGTGGTGATAGCTGACATCCTTGTCTCGTTCTCAACTGCAGAAGGAAAGAAAGCTTTCAGTATTTCACCACGAAGTATGATATGCACTATGGGGATTTTCGTCGGTAGTTTTGTTGAGATTAAGGCAGTTTCATTTCACTCTTAGTTTCCAATAGTTTGTTTTAAATCATGAACAGGTGTTAATTTTTCTCAAATTGCTTTCTACATCTATGAGATAATCATAAGAGTTCTCTCCCATTTTTTCCCTTTTTGTTCATGTGGGAATTGCACTGAGTGAATTTTGAATATGAACTAACCTTGCATTCTTTTTTTTTTTTTTTTCTAGAAGCAACCACCATTTATTAAGGCATCTCTTTCTTCATATTAAATCAATACCTTGGATATGCTCCATCTAAAAATTTTCACAAGACATTAAAGATCCATTGGTCCATGTTTGCATTTTGTTTTTGCAAGGAATCTGGGTAATGGTGGGACTGGAAGTAACTGAAGTGTTTACAACATCAGCAAGACTTGGAGAGAGAGAGAGAGTTGATTTGGAGAGAGAGAGTTGATTAAGGCTTAGCTTCGTGAAATATTTACACATCTCTTATGTGGGCTTTTGTTTGCTCTTGTTGGTGCTGCTGCATATTTTACTTTTTAAAAAAATCTTCATTGTTCAGATTATTACAGTTGTTCCTCTTTTTTCCCCCCATAGCTCCCCTCCTCCCAGTTCCCACCCCACCCTCTGCCCTTACTCCCCCCCCCCACTGTCCTCCTCCATAGGTGTACGATTTTTGTCCAGTCTCTTTCGGCACCCCCAACATCCCTTTCCCCCCAAGAATTGTGAGTCCACTCCCTTTCTATGTCCCTGATTCTATTCTATTCACCAGTTTATTCTGTTCATCAGACTTTTTTTATTCACTGGATTTTTAGGTTCACTTATGGATAGATATGTATTTGTTGTTCAGAATTTTTATCTTTACTTTTTCTTCTTCCTCTTCTCAAAGGATACCTTTCAGCATTTCATATAATACTGGTTGGGTGGTGATGAACTCATTTAACTTTTTCTTGTCTGTGAAGCTCTTTATCTGACCTTCAATTCTGAATGATAGCTTTGCTGGGTAAGGTAATCTTGGTTGTAGGTTCTTACTATTCATCACTTTGAATATTTCTTGCCACTCCCTTCTGGCCTGCAAAGTTCCTGTTGAGAAATCGGCTGACAGTCGTATGGGTGCTCCCTTGTAGGTAACTGACTGCTTTTCTCTTGCTGCTTCTAAGATTCTCTCTTTGTCTTTTGCCCTTGGCATTTTAATTATGATGTGTCTTGGTGTGGTCCTTTTTGGATTCCTTTTGTTTGGGATTCTCTGCGCTTCCTGGACTTGTAAGTCCATTTCTTTCACCATGTAGGGGAAGTTTTCTGTCATTATTTCTTCAAATAAGTTTTCAATATCTTGCTCTCTCTCTTATTCTGGCACCCAGTTTATGTTGCTCATTATATTCCATAAATGAGTGAGATCATGTGATATTTATCTTTCTGTGATTGGCTTATTTCTCTTAGCATAATTCTGATGTTGGTACGCTTGAAGTTGTTCCAAAGACTCCTTACACTATCTTCATATTTTTGAATTCTTTTTTATTTTTGCTTTTCTGGCTGGGTGTTTTTTGCTTCTTTGTATTTCATATCTTTGACTTGATTCTTGCGATCCTCCAGTCTGCTGTTGGATCTCTGTATATTATTCCTTATTTCAGTCAGTGTATACTTAACACTTTGTAAGTGGGCATTTTCCCACCACTGTGTGGTAGCATTCAAAACACTTTCCTTTGTGCGGGGCTACATTACAAAACTTGCACATGTACCATGTTTCACTGCGTAGTTTATGAGCGGCACATACGCGACAATGACGTAAAACATTTTTATTTTTGCCGGTTCCAAGGTATGTTTCCTCATGTCCATTGACAGTCTCCCTGGTGGATCTGATTTTACTCGTTTCCCACAAAAAATGTGTTAATTTCTAGCTGGTCCTTTTAAAATTTATCAGTGGTCTCTAGAAATTTCTTGAAAAACCTTATAACCGTGGTTTTGAACTCTATATCCAGTCATTTGTTTTCCTCCATTTCTGTCATTTGTGATCTGTTTCTTTGTCTCTGCATTTTGGCTGCTTCCCTGTGTTGATAGAGTGGCTTTCTGTGCTAGGTGTCCTATAGGGCCCAGTGGCTCAGCCTCCCCAATTACCTGAGGTGGACACTCTGATTGCACCACTTTTTGGCTTTGTGCACAGTCTTGTTGTAGCCAAGCCTTGATTGTTGTTGGTATCACTGAGAGGAATTGATCTCCAGGCCACTTGGCTGTGCGAATCAGCTGTGTCTATGGTGGGAGAACTTCTATGCTAGAGACACCCTTATGGGGCAAGACTTGCTTCAGTGGGGCTTTGGTACCCACTGAGTCTGCCTTCTGAGTGTGTCCCTTATGGATCTGAGGAGTTGCAGTCTTGGTGGTCCTGCTCTGGCCACTGGGTACACTGGCTCTTGGAACTCTAAGGAGATGCTATTTTAGCTTCTGCCTGAGGCTTCCCAGCCTTTTATATGCAAAAGCCTCTGTGTGCAGCTTGGATGGGTGGGGTCTTGGGGAATCAACAGGGTGGAGCATACAGCTATGGCTGATTCTCAGCCCTGCCCTAAGAGGCACCAGGTCTCAGTGACCCTTGGTACCGCAGAGAGAAAGCTGCTCTGGAGATCCTCCTAGTGCCAGATGGTGCCAGACGATGTCAGACAATCCAGTTCCTCCCCTTATGAATCTGGGTCCCCAGAAACTTGCCCGGAACTGGATTTCAGAGCCATTGGGAGCTTATGCGTCCCTCTGGTATGAAACCTCAGCTGCCAACCCTTTCGTGAGCCCCCTTCGCACGCGCCTCTGTACCTTTGCACTTCACTTCCGTACCTCCTCTGAGTCTCAGTCTCTTTCTAGTTGTAGAATTTCCACTCAACCAGCCTTCTTGTGGGTCTGGTGGTGTCTGTTTTTTCTTTTTGTTGTGGTTTTGAAATGGTTGTTCGAGGCAGCAATTCCTGGTGTTTCCCTATGCCGCCATCTTGGTCTGCATGTAACCTTGCATTCTTGAAAAAAACCCCACACAACATATTTCCATATGCATAGCTGGATATACTATTATTTTGTTAAACATTTTTGCATATATGTTCATGGGAAAGATTGGTCATAATTTTCCTTTCTTGTAATAATCTTCTCAGGTTTTGATATCAGCTTTATGCAGACTTCTGATTCCATTTTGCTCTATTTTTCTTCTTTTTTTAAAATTTCTTTATTGATTAAGTTATTATATATGTGTCCTTATCCCCACATTACCCCCCAACCCCCCTCCACTCATGTCCTCACCCCCCACCCCCGTGTCTGTGTGTATTGGTTAGGCCTATATGCTTGCATATAAGTCCTTTGGTTGATTTATCCCCTTTGCTCTCACCCTCCCCTACCTTCCCTCTGAGGTTTGATGGTCTGATCGATGCTTCTCTGTCTCTGAATCTGTTTTTGTTTATCAGTTTATGTTGCTCATTATATTCCATAAATGAGTGAGATCATGTGATATTTAACTTTCTGTGATTGGCTTATTTCTCTTAGCATAATGCTCAACAAAGGAGGCATGAACATACAATGGAGTCAAGACAGCCTCTTCAATAAATGGTGTTGGAAAAATTGGACAGATACATGCAAAAAAATGAAACTAGACCACCAACTTACACCATACACAAATATAAAATCAAAATGGATAAAGGACTTGAATGAAAGGTGGGAAACCATAAAAATACTAGAGAAATCCACAGGCAGCAAAATCTCAGACATATGCCGAAGGAATTTCTTCACTGATACTGCTCTTAGGACAATGGAAACTAAAGAGAAAATAAACAAATGGGACTACATCAAAATAAAAAGCTTTTGCACAGCAAAGGAAACCATCAACAAAACAACAAGAAAGCCTACTGCATGGGAGAACATATTTGCCAATGTTATCACCAATAAGAGTTTAATCTGCAACATTTATAGGGAACTCATAGAACTTAACAACAGGAAGACAAACAATGCAATCAAAAAATGGACAACGGACCTAAATAGATACTTTTCGAAAGAAGACAGAAGATAGGCCAAAAGACATATGAGAACATGCTCAAAGTTAATAATCATCTGAGAGCTGCAAATCAAAACAACAATACAGTACCATCTCACACCTGTCAGAATGGCTGTCATCAACAAATCAACAAATGACAAGTGCTGGCAAGGATGCAGAGAAAAAGGAATCCTTGTGCACTGCTGATGGGAATGCAAACTGGTGCAGCCACTGTGGAAAACAGTATGGAGTTTCCTCAAAAAACTAAAAATGGAACTCCCATTTGACCCAGTGATCCTACTTCTAGGACTATATCCCAAGAAACTAGAAACACCAATTAGAAAGGATGTATGCGCCCCTATGTTCATAGCAACACAATTCACCATAGCTAAGATTTGGAATCAGCCTAAGTGCCCATCAGTAGATGAGTGGATTAAAAAACTGTGGTACATCTACACAGTGGGATATTACGCTATGGTAAAAAAGAAGAAGTTCTTACCATTTGCAACAGCATGGATAGAACTGGAGAGCATTATGCTAAGTGAAATTTATTTTTCTTCTTGATTAACTTTTAGCTATACATTCTTTTACTGTTTTTTAGTGGTTATCACAGAGATTACAAAATTCATCCTTGATTTATTATCATAGTACCTTTCCCAAATAATGTTAAGAATCTTATTTTATTTTTATTTACCCTCTTATTTTGTATTATTATTGTCATAGTAATATGATAATATTTATATTATGTATAAGTATTGTTATATACATAATACATGTAATATCTATATTTATTACTGTGTATGTTGTATATATAATGTATATATGATCTTATAAACATATTGTATAATATATACATGCAATATATATTATATATGTATAAATACCATCCTATCTAATAAAAGAGTGATATGCAAATTAGGCATCACTCCATGACAAAGATGGCCACCCCCATGGACACAAGATAGAGGTGCCCATAGCCACATCCTGTCTAATAAAAGAGAATTATACAAATTAGGTGTCACTCCATGACAAAGATGGCCTCCCCCATGGCCACAAGATGGCCGCCCCCATAGCCACAAGATGGCAGCCCCCAGTCTGGCTCAGCCCTGCCACTGAAGTGGTTAGGCCTGTTAGCCAGGCAAGTGGTGGGGGAGGAGGGGGGCCTGAAGGGTGGAAAAGGTGATCAGAAGGGGCTGGGGGTCCTCTGCTTAGGCCAGAGGACTTCTCCCCAGGCCTCAGGCATGGGCAAGGGCAGAGCCAGTGATCAGAGGGGGCAGGGGAAGAGCCAGTGATTGGAGGAGTATGAGGGTGCCTTACCCAGGCATAAGGCCTGGGCCAGAGGCCTCAGGTCTGGGCAGGGGCAAGGCCGGAGATCACAGGGGCCTGGGCACTGGTGAAGCCGGCAAAGCAGGGGTCTGGGAGTCCCCTGCCAAGGGCTGTAGCCTTGGCCAGAGGCTGCTAGTGGGGCAAGGGTAGAGCCGGTGATGGCAGAGGGCAGGATCAGAGACAGTGATCGCAGAGGCCTGGGCTCTGTGAAGCTGGTGATCAGAGAGGCTTGGGAGTCCCCTGCCCAGGCCTGCAGACTCAGCCAGGGGTTACAGGCCTGGGCAGGGGTGGAGCCAGTGATCAGAGTGAACTACAGAGTAAACACCTTTTCTTACCGCTCAATGGCTAAGCTCCCTGTATGCCACTGGTAATATTCTTAGTAACTTGGGTAATAATAACCCCTAAAGGTGATCCAGGGTTTTTCCACCACACTCCTGGAGAAAAAAAATGAAGGTCCACTGCTGGAGGGCTAAGAAATGTTATATCCTGTCCTAGCTGGTTTGGCTCAGTGCATAATGCCTCAGCCTGCTGATTGCAGGATGTGGGTTCAATTCTGACCAAGGACATGTACCTAGGTTTCAGGCTCCTCCCTGGCCGGGGCCCAGGTCAGGGCATATGCAGGAAGCAACCAATCAAAGTGTTCCTCTCACTTTGATGTTTCTCTGTTTTTCCCTTCTCTTCCACATTCTCTAAAAATCAATGGAAACATATCCTCAGGTGAGGAGAAGAAAGAAAGAAAGAAAGAAAGAAAGAAAGAAAGAAAGAAAGAAAGAAAGAAAGAAAGAAAGAAAGAAAGAAAGGAAGGAAGAAAGAAAGGTCATATCCTATGAAAGACATATCTTGAAAATGCCTAAAGAAAGTTGTCATTTCTTCATGGTGAAGGGACTGGAGTCCGTGTTGATGAAAACACCTTGGTGGCTGCAGTGACTGGCAGTGGCTGCAGCAGTGGGGTGATGGGGCTGGTGGCTTCCCCTCATTAGCCTGGTTGCCTCCCACAAAGGGAGGCCAGATTGCAGCTTAGGTGCGCTCCCCAAGGGGATCAAGAAGTGGGCCTAAGCCATCAGTAGGACACCCCCTGAGGGCTCCTAATATGTGAGAGGGGACAGGCTGAGCTGAGGAACCCCCTCCCCCAGTGCACAAATTTCATGCACCGGGCCCCTAGTATGTATTTATGAATGTTATAAATATATTTATATTATATATAAAATATATATTATATATATTTATAAGTATCTTAACTCCATAAGACATTATTATTGTTGATTTTACTGTCAATATTCATTTTTATTTTTCTAAATTTCTACTTTCTCTGATTTTTTTTCCTGCATTATATCTTTGTTTCTACCTGGAATAATTTTTTCCTTCTTCCTGAAAATTATCTTTTCATGCAGGTCTATTAGTGATCAATACTTTCAATGTTTGTTTTCCTGAAAATTTTTTTATTTTATCTTCATTATCAAAGGATGTGTTCATTGTGTATGGACATCTAGACTGGCAGTTCATTTCTGTTAGTTCTTTAAAGGTAGTGCCCCATTGTTCTCTACATTTTTCTAAGGAAAACTCAACTGTCAGTCTCATTCTTACTTCTTTGAAGGTGATATGTCTTTTCTTTTCTAGTTCCTTTAAAATTTTCTCTTTAGCTTAGTTTTTCATCAATTTTATATTTATGTACCTAGCTGTAATTTTATTAGGTTAATCCTGGGTTGTGATCTGTAGTGTTTTATGAAACTGTTTGCTACCTTTTAGAAGTTTTGGAACATTCTCAGCTATTATCAATTCTAATATATATTCTGTCCCACTCTATCATCCCCTTCTGGGACTCAATTGCAGATGTGTCAGACCTTTTTGAAGCCCACCATATTTTGCTAGTGACTTTTTCTGCACTTACCATCTGTTTTGATCTCTGGGATTCAGCATAGATATTTTATACTTCCTTATCTTCAGTTCATCAATCTTCTTTATTGTAGCCAATCTACTGTGAAACCTATCTATTGAGTTCTTAGTTTCAGTTATTATAATTTTTTAGTTCCAGAAGTTCTATTTGATGCTTTTAAAAAAGTATATTATAATTCTTTGGTAAAAATCTATATATTTTAAAAACCATATTAATCAGTTATTTAAAAAATTCTGTGTCTAGGTAGCTTCAATACCTGGATCCTGTATGAATTTGTCTCTATATGTTTTTATTCTCTTGGTTCTGTTTTTTTTTTGTTGTGCCTGGTGATTTTTGAAGGAATGCTAGCCATTGTACATAAAAACTGTGGTGACTCAGGTGTTAATTTCTTGAAATGGTCTTATACTCTCTGATAGGCAGCTAGCGTTGGGCAGATTTCTTTAATTTAATTGCACACAGCACTGATCTAAGTAAGGCTGCGTTGCAGGTCTGCTAGGGCTCCCTTTACCTCCTATTCATCTTTGTTCTCAGGGATGAAAGCTGGGGATGCTTAAAATTGTATTTCTTAAAATATCATCAGCATAATAGAGTGTTGAAAATGGATATATTTTCACCAGTTTTGTGTTGGACTTTTGAGCTTCTTGCTCTGATAAGCTTGAGAATTTGTCCCTGTGTTCCCTTCTGTTCAGATTCTTGGTCACTCTAGTACTGCTTACTGGGCAACTCCAACCCCTATTTTTTCCTCCCTTCCCTGTAAGATTTCCAAAGTTTCTAATGGCTTCTTTATCTATTAACCATTGCCCACTGTGCAGTTTCTTAGATTCTAACTGATCATAAAGAAAAGACTCAACAAATGTCCTGAGGTCAGCTGGCCTCCCTACAGTTCCCTTCTCTCCAGACTCTTGCACTCTCAAATCCTGGTTACCTTGGCTGCTCTCCAGCATCTTCAAATAAATGTTTTAGTATTTTATCTGATTTTCTAGTTAGTTTTGGAACTATTACCATCATGATCTAAAGCAGATGTCAGTAGATTTATGTCTTTTTAAAAGCTTATAACTAGCATATGAATTATACTTTCACTGTGGGTATTAAAACATCTTTTCGTAAAAAAGATGCTAAGACAGTTGTAAAGGGAGGTGGAAAATGGGCTTTTGGAATGGATTTATGAGGTGCATGCTATATTTAATCCAAAGCAGAGAAGATAACATAAAGTTCTGAGTAGACAAACAGTGCTGGTGTTCTATCCTTTGACCATGAAATCTATAAATGCCTTTAAAATATATTTTTTAGAGGAAAGGTGGGGCTGGGGTAAGGAGTAGATTAAAGTATATTTAGGATAAACTCATACATTCATAGATAGGCTCATAGGGAGATGATGAGCCAAAATTCTGATCTAAGCCATTGACCTTGGAATACATTCAATAGTTCCAAGTTGCCAAGAGCAATAATTTTTCTAAGTATTACATAGTGTTATACCTCTTCTCACATGCTGAAAAATATGCATTAAAGAATGTCTCTCCTTGGAGAGTAGTTATTTTTGCAAAAGACTTGGGTTAGGAAGGTTAGATTATCTCCAGTTTTGAACTCAGGATGGCCCAGTGGGAAAGCTCATCCAGTGGCTATTTTCTGCTTCAGGGAAGTACTGACCATGCTTTGTACTGCATAATGGAGTGAGGAGTTAATGAGATGCATAAGGTGGGGTTTTTTTCGTTCACTAACATATTGAAAAGCACCCTGTCTTCTACAGATCTTGCATCAAAGGTTGTATTATATAAGCCAGGGGACAGATAGCCAGAGATAAAAATGATATCTTGGACAGTTCACTTAGATTCCCACTTACTTTCCTTGTCTTTTTTTTTTTCTTCCTATGAAAAAAAGAAGGCCAAGAAATCAAAATTCTGAGTGGTGAAGTGATCTTTATTTTTAATAAGAGGTTGAAGACCAGCAGTTGAACTCAGGAATAAACCACTGGTTCAGAATTGGAGGACCTGAACAAATCCCGCCAGACTCCCTGCGACCAGGGGCACTTCTGGTGAAGTTGTGCCATGAGGGTGATGTCTGGAGAGGTGAGCCTTCTGGAAATGGAACCTATTGGGATCTGGGACATTCTTTTTGATGCCATTAGAGTTATGGGTGAGGGAAGGGTTTATGTGCCCTTTGATTTATTTCTAAATTACTTTGGATAGTAAGCACTTCCAGGCATTTAAAAAAGCAGAAGGCCCTAGAAGATGGCAAAGTCCCCTTCCTGAAAGTCTTTTAAAAAAAAGAATAAGAATATCCTAGAGACCTTCCCTGTCTTCCAAACATTCCTTGTTCTGCATCTCTGCCCTCTGTCAGAGGTCATCTTCCCACATAAGGCTCCTTTCCCAGCTCCACTTCTTTGAATCCAACCAGCCTTCAAACCCAGTTCAAACCCCACCGTCTCCAAGAAGCCATCCCAGATGCAGAATTGAGGCTCAGAAAGAGAACAAACTTGGGATGTGGCTCTGGAAATTCTCTCCATAGTACTGGTAGCTGGTGCAGGGATGGGTTGATGCATTCCTCAAGAGATACGGTAGAGAAGCCCACCCTTCCAGGGGATTTGCGCATGTAGGAGACAGGAGCAGGACGAGAGAGCTCTGAGGAGACAAGGAGTCTCCAACTCAAGGAGAAAATGAGCTCCAGCAGTTCCAGCCGCATCGGCAAGCCCTGAGAGGTTCAGAGAAGCAGCCGTTAGGTTTGGTCAATGTGGGGTCTCTCAAGCCTTTCAAGACATTTTTCTTATATATTTGGGACAAGAGTGGGGTACAGAACAGTACTTTGAAAATTAGACGATTAAAACTTTCTCTGCCGTGTGCTGTTAGAAAGTCATTATTATTATAGTTACAGAGAATGTTCCCCATCATTTTCTTCTACCCTCGTGATTTCTTCGGTTCAGAGAGGATTCCTCTGTTTCCATGAGGATTTTGGATAAACACTTCTCTGCTTTCTTACCTGTATCTCTCATTAATTCCTCTAAAAACATCACACATGGGAGGTTGCATTCTTCCACTGTTTCCTTTTCAATCTAATTGCCATTTTCTCTCATACTGAAAACAAACTCAGTCTTTGCTGCTTAAACAACATCGTATTTGGAGACTGTCAAGCTTCATTAAAACTGAATATTTTTCCAGGTGGTAAATTATGGACCAATGTAATAGATTGCGTTCAGGGATGGAGGTCAGCCATTTAAGAGGTTCCTTAGGCAGGGAGGTACAGTTCTATTTATGGGTGTTGTATGAAGAGAAGCCTTCTCCAGCTGATTCAGAGAAAACAGCTCCCTCTTTTTCAACACTGGTCCATTAGGATCAAATATGCTTCCAGTTAGCTTTCTCCAGGAAGGGGAAAAAAAATAGATCAATAAGATTTATGATTTCTTGAAAAGACGATCCTTGCTGCCGCACTGCTTCATTTAGGCTCTTTGCTATTAATAGAATTGTATTCACGGCAATGAGGAGCATTAGCCAGGGCTCATTATATCAAGAGGCCTGTAAAAATTGTCTTTGCTATGACCAGATGCAAATGTTCATCAACTTCATATTAACTTTGGTGCAGGTTTGACATGCTATGAGTAATAATTTTGTGAAAGCATACCTTTTTATATTTTATTTTTAAAATGATTTTTAGAGAGAGAGGAAGGGAGAGGGATAGAAAGATAGAAATACTGATGAGAGAGAAACATTGATATGCTTCCTCCTGCATGCCCCCTACTGAGAATCCAGCCCAGAACTCACGCATGTGCTCTGACCAGGAATCAAACCTGTGACCTCTTGGTTTTGGAGTTGATGTTTAACTGCTGAGACACACCAGCTGGGCTGTGAGGGCATTCATTTATGACAAGATGATAATTTAAAAATAATAAGAACAATGACAATACATATCTTTTATTGACTGCTTTCCATGTAGTAAGTACTAGGGCCTATGCTGTGTTCTTTGCATGTATGCTGCCAGTTAAGCTTCAAAGCAATATTGTGAAGGTGGTAGTCTTAGCCACTTTCAAATGAGGAATTTGAGACACAGGCAGGTTAAGCAACTTCTTCCAGGTCACATGAGGGTTGAATTTTGAACTTCAGTCTTCTTAACTCTTCAGATCAATTTCTCTTAACCAGATTACTCTGCCTTTAATAAAGGCAGTGATTTATGAATCTGTAACATATTAATTCTACAGCATAAATTTCCCATTTAGAAGCAGTTTGCTTTTGAAAAGTCACAAATATGATTCATGTAATATGCATGCTTAAGTGTTTTATTAAGTAATCTAACTCAGATTTTTCCATGGTTTAATGTGTCAGATAAAATTACTCAAAACATCTATTTTCCAAAAACTTTTTATGCTTTTTTTTATAACCACATCATTAAATCTAAAGATTTACTCCACTGATAAATTAGGTTATTAATAATGTTGCCTATAGCTTTTAATCTACTTTAGAACATCATAAATATCAACACTGATACCATCAGTAATACATATTCATCTGTGCTGGTTAATAGATTTGAAAAATGAGCTACAGATTGCTTCATGTTTATGGATGTCCACATACATTATACAATAGTTAATAAAGATCAGTTTTGGGCACTTAGCTATGTGTCTGATAGGTAGATGAGATGCAGAATAGGTTTAGAAATCTATCCCTCAGTTCCCATATGCTCCCTTATCCCCGTTCTCTTATTGATCACATAATAAACAGTGTCAGTTAACTCTGGGCTAAGCATTGCGAGGAACTTTGCTTGAAGTTCAAATGTAGATTAGATACAGTCTTAACTTCAAGGGTTTTATAGTAGATTTGTACAGATAAGAATAAGTTGTGAAATAAGTACATAATATGGTCATATGGTAAAGATGACTGGTGTTGGAGGAGTGGAAGTTCCAAGAGATCATGGAGAGCTGAGAAGATCAGAAGAGGGGCAATGGCCTCAGAGGGTGGGCAGAATTCAGAGATGGAGAGGAGTTGATGGTGGTCTAGCTGCTTATGGTAAGATTTGGAGGTGAGAGTTAGTGGATGAGAGAGGTGGCTGATGGAATAGAGAAAATGGTCCTACTGTGGCAGACCCCATTTAGGATGTGATGGAGAACAAACTTGTCTGGATAATGTGGGGCCATAATGTGGAAGATATGTAACAGGTTTTGCCAATATAAATAGGGTGGCTAGAGTTAAATAAAAAGCATTCCCTCCCCCTTAAGTTGATCTTGGTTATGGAGGGGGAAACATATCATAAAAGCAAATACATTGAAATAAATGTGTTGGGGCTAACTGGTGGGAAATTATAATTGATTCATGTTAGATTTCCTATAAAATTTCTGTAATATCTTTTATTGGAATTATTTACGTTTATTAGTAAAAACAGTATAACAATATTAAAATGCTTTTTAAAAAATAGAAGTCTGAAAAAAAGAATTAACATAGATGCCTAGATTAGCATACAATAAAGACCTAGATTAGCATACAATAAAGTCATTAAAACTAAAAAAAAAAAAGAGGAAAAGTCTGTATTTTTATCTTTTGATGTAAGAGAGGAATGGTGTGTATTTTTTTTCCAATCTGGTTTCACATAATTGCACTAAGAGGGTAACAGGATTCTGTGTTCTTTTCTTTTCACATAATACACAGTTTTCCAGGTTTCCACACAGTGTTTATAATTATGATTTTCAATGGACACATAGTATTTTATTGAGTCATTTTCACAGCGTTTGCTAAGGCATTAGAGTATTTTGGATATGTACCTTGTCATTATAGGTGACATTGGTATGCATGTGACACCTTTTAAGGCTTCTACTCAATTACTTCCTAAGCACATGTTCCTGGGAGGGTGATTACTGGTTCATAGATTAGGGACATGTTGTAGCGCTTTCTGTATATCAGGCTGCACTCAAAGGTCCATACCAATGGAAGATGCCACCAGCAGGAAATGAGGGTGCTATTGTCACCTCAATTTTGGAGCAGAAAAATGCACTATTGTAGATAATAAAATATTCTATTCACTGGATAACTATGAATTTTGTTTCGTTTACAACACTTACTTTCTAAGTAAGAAGTTTCTAAACCTATTTTTCCTTATTACTTTCCTTATTATTTCTAAATAATAAGGAGGCTGCAGTGGATCAGAAATAATAGCAATTGATATTTGATGGGGCAAGAAAAAGAAAAATGAGAATGAAAGGAGATAAAGTACTAGATAGGATGATGAAAGGATGAGAAAAGGAGAAATATGGGCCAACAGTACCATGGTAGCTGAGTAGCGAAGGTGCCTATTAGAACCCTTTGGTTTCTGGAGGCTGTCAGTCCCATCTCTCCCAGGGGCCTAGGAGTTTCTGGGAGGGTCAGATCAGAAAATTTCTATTCCACTCCCTCAGCTCTGGGTACCACCTGAGGTTCTGTGTGTTTTTTTTCAAGACTCATTCCACCAGTGCCTTCTGACTTTCTTCATGCCTTCTGTCTGCAGGTGGTGCTAATGGACTTACTCTTGGCCAGCTGGGCATGGAGGTGGGAATTCTTAGAAGGGCCAGCTGCATTTCCTGGAGCTTCCTCCCTTCTCTCCTGCCCTTGCTTCTGGCCTTTTCTTTGGCAGGTGTTTGGAAGAGGCCCTAACTGTTGACATTGGTCTCTGAGTTTGCCCTCTGATTATCTTAGGTCCCCATGGATCACACCTGTGGAGAGGGAATGTATAAATGCAGTTTTGTAATTTTCTTTGCAATAAAGTTTCAAATAAATTTATTTGTGCAGGCTATAAGTAGGATCTTGACTACATTGACTGAGAAACATTTAGAAAGAGAATGTGTTGGGGTAGCAAGTCCTCCCTAAAACTTCACACATTTTCTAGCCTTATATTTGTGAATGTTTATATTAGCAAAAGTGTAAATTTCAAGAAGTTTTAAAATAATTTAACCAACATGGAAGAGGTGAAAAAATATGGCTGTAAGAAAGAATTTTTTCTTCCTGAGTGATTTGAAGGTTCCAAGCGGTGAAGATTTTTCCTTTTCCTGGAATTCTTTTCCCCCAGATAGTCTCATGACTTGCTCTCTCACTTCCTTTAGGTTTTTGTTCAAATATCACTTCCCCAGGGAAGCCTTCTCCAACCACTCTGGCTAGTCTCATATCTAGTTTATTTTCCTTTAGAGCCATAATCTGATACTGCTGTCCATAATTTATTTTTAATCATCTCCCTTACTGGCCAAAACGAAAGTTCTCAGAGGGCAGAGACTTTGGGTCTTGCTAACCACTATATCCCCAACTCCTAGAACAGTGCCGAAAGCATGGTAGGTACTCAAAGATATTTCTGGAATGAATGAATAAATAAATAAAACAAAAGTACGGAATCTTCGGACTTAAAACAGAAAAAGAATTCTAAAAACAATCGCACTTGGAAAACTAGCAGCATTTGGAAAAAATGTTTTGGTTGCAGTAGAGATGGGGTATGAAATGAAGATGGCTTAGGGGACCACAGCATTCTTGATACTAGAAATTGAAGTACATGTGCAGTTGCCAATCTTGCTGTCATGTGTGAAGTGTCGTGGATGATGGGAGCCTGCATGTGGGAGCATGGCCACATACGTGGGGGCTCTGGTTCCTGGGAGTGAATAATGGGGCGGATAGTGGTGTTGACTGCTCAGAACCTGAGAAGATTCAGTATGCAGTTATACTACCAGATGTGGGTTGATAAGATTGGAGTTAGAGAGCATAGCAAGTAGGTATTTCCTGTTCCCTCTCCCTCTAACCTTCCAATACAGTCATGTCATGTCATTCTCTTTTCCAAGAAAGTATCTGAGCTGGAAGTGAAAAGGGAACAGGGTAACAATCACCCCTTCTTCCACAAGTCCGAGTGATCTCAGCCACCTATGGGAGCCTCATGCAGCACAGGGCCCCAGGGCTCCGGTGAGAACATTGCAGAGGTCTAGCCAGCATTAGGAATGTGTGTAGTTGTCCATGGCTTTTTCTCTCCCTCACTGCTAATGTGACACACCTTCCCCCACCCTTAACTATTCTGCACCACAAGGCAACAGATCTGAATTATGATTCACTATTTTTTTTCTGAAGGTAACTGGCATTTGTTTTAACCATTAGGCATTAGATGATAGGAATTCTGTGAAAGAAATTTATTTCTGCGACAATAAATAGGATCAGATCTTTGGAGAGAGAGAGGTTTTCCCTGTATCTTAGAAATCCTGGATGCCATATAGAATAGACTGTGTACAAGCACGGGCCTGATTCACTTGCCAGCGATGCTCGCCCTTTCCAATAAAAGTGGCTTTGCAGCTCTTCCCATTAAGAGATTCAGTCCATTTCTCCTGGGTACAGCAGGAGGACCATATACCAGCCCAAGCCTAGGTCTCAGGAGGCTTTTAAAAGAAAGTAGTCTCCAATGGTTTTGTGCATGAGATGGAGAGGAGAAGGGCAGATGTGCAAAGAAGAGCACCTTCCTTAGATTACTATTATCCCTGCTAAGTTCAAATGATGGCAGAAGAGAAGTGTATTGATAAGGAAAAATATTGTTTGTTTTCCATAACATGGTTGGATATATGGGTTTGGGTCTCCATGTTTAATGGCTATACATCTACCCCCAAACTTTCACTTGGACTCCTGCCACTGCAACACGAACAAGCTTGGGTTAACCTGTCAATAGGTACGGGACATGTGACTCAGTTGACAGTGTCACTTCAGCCATCAGACAATTACCAGATCTGTAGTGAGGCCACCCTAGGCCAGTCAGCCCTCAGATGACCTACCAAGTGTCTTCAGGCACATGGACAAACTTAGCCAAGTTGGGCAGAGCCTGGGCCAGATTTGCGGACCATGCAGCTGACCCAGACATTTATAGGCAAAAACAAATGGTGGTTGTTTTAAGTCTGTAAGTTGTGAGGGATTTGTTACATAGTAGTAGGTAACTGATATACCTAGACTTAGGGG
>PVJC01009126.1:0-46657 GCA_004026665.1 Murina feae | reverse complement strand
ACACATACCGCGGTCAATCACGCTCTCCGGTTCGGGGGTCCCTCGGAGGTCTTGGGGGATCCCGGCGAGCCCCCAAATGTTGTACCCAGAAGTCGTGGCCCCCAAAGACTACGAGTGAGCCCCAAAACCGCTGCAAGAACATGAGAGCTTTATTATACAAGTTAACTTGGACTCCCCACTTGCCCACCGCACAATGGCGTGACGGGGGAGGGAGTGCCGGTTTCAGGCAAAACCAAAGGATTTATAGGGCCGGAAGTAGTGGGTGGGGTAATGCGTGTGGCCCCTGTTGATTGGTCAAGGGAAGGTCCTTAGTCGGGCATTTCCTCTGCATCCCTATTGGCAGATTTTCACTCTCGCACCGCCCTTCCGCCCTTACAGAACAAATATAGACTCCCACATGGGGAGAGGGAAAGAGTTCCACAGAACTGACTCCTGTGTAGGGAGAGGGAAGAGTCCCATTGGGTTCCTTTCCCTATGGCTTATAAAAGCTTCAGATCCTGGTGCCTGATATCCCCTCTAATTGGTCAATATTAGCTGGGCTCAAAGGTTGAACCTCACACAAGACATGTGAGGTTCTCCGCTCTCCTTCCCTCTGGGTTTTCTTCTTTTCCATCTGAGTGAAGGGCTTCCTTCTCTTTATTTTGTAAATATAGACCTTTCCTGGCTACTTCTAGTTCCTTTGTTTTATGTAAATACAACTATTGCTGCTCCCTTGTCTTATGGAGATGTAACTCACCTGGGTTCCTTGTGTTACGGAAATGTACCTTCTCCCAGTCTCTGGCCCTGTGTTTTTCCGGGACCTCAATTCTAAAAAATCCCTAAGCCTGCCTATATTCCCCTAAAATTTCTGCTTCAGTAGGGCACAGCACCTGGACTCAGTAGGACGAGCCTAGTGGTTCTCTTCCTTGAGAGCCACGTGGTCAGGCACTGAATGAGAACAATGTGGTCCCTACTCCAGAGGCAAACCACTAAGTTTCCAACTCTAGCTTCCTCAGAGGAATACACCTCAGGTTCATGTTGGGTGTAGCCAAATTCAACAAAGTGGAGGCCTCTGGACGCATGAAGACAGATTTTAAAAATTGCCCATTGAGGATGTTGCCAGCCAAACATGCAGGAGGGGGACAAGCACTTTGTCCTGATCTCAGACTATAGCTTTTGAGGGAATCACACTTTGAATGCCCCAGCTTTAAGGAGCACTCCCTTTTCCCCTGTGTAACTGAACTAAGCAGAGCAGGATATTTGGTACTTAGTGGGGCAGATTCAAATAGTCTCTCTTTGTGGGTGGTGCCTATAAGCCTGTAGGACAGGGGCAGGAACGTCTTCTTCCAGGGTAGCATGGGCTGAACTTGCAGGGGAGATAGGAGTGGCTCTCCGATGATATAGCCACACAGCTCAGCACCAGCCCATCTAATTCCCACACAAAAGCCTCCTTGGGAGACAAGTGCAAAAACTTACAGCTCTGTGCAATACTCTGAAGTCTCTGCCTGACTGAACTCAGCAGAGCAGGGCCAGCCAAGTTATTCAATGGATGGGGGAGGGGGTTCCAGCTAAGATTGGCCCACTTTTTAAAGCTACATAGTTCAAGCACTGACTCTCTACCAAGAGCTTCTCTAGAATAAGAGTGCCCAAGTGGTCACTACTGGGTGCAGCCAGCAGACCCATTCACAGAACCTGAGTACAACAGAATTTTGGTATTGCCAACAACTGGGGAACTGGGTAATGCACTCCCCAGGTTAGTGTTGCAACAATAAAAGTGCTCTTTCCTGGGAAAGAGGCATATGGATTTCTAGCAGATTCCCTTCTCTCCCAGGCCAACTAAATCTTCATTGATTTACACCACCAGGGGCGCAGCAGACTCTTCTTTCCATTTCTGATGCTCTGAGTTGGGAATACCTGTGTGCAGTTGAGACCCCACATTCCTAGAGGGAGGTAGTTTTGCAGTTAAGAATACCACCCCAGCTTCTCGGCTGCTGCACATGGGTGTTAGAGCCAGTCCTTTCTGTGTTTCCACCATCTTAACCATCACTATGTGGCTTCTGCTGTAAATCCTTCATTACAATATTTCAGTTTAGCTAATCTTCAAATATTTAGGTTGATTGCTCTATAAGTTAACTGTAAATCCAGTTTGGCACTAGGAGCAGGTGAGCGCAGCTTCCACCTACTTTGTATTGTTGCAGAAAGACCAAAAAACTAAGCGATGCTTTGAAGAGGTGGAGAAATCACAGTTTTAATAACACACGTGGTCTCTGGGGTTGTCCTAAATCCCAAATCCAGAGCACCATAACTGCCCCTGGAGTTCATTGATTTGCAAATATACTCCCTCCCCCTAAATCTCTGAAGGGAGAATTCTTTTTATCTACCCTTCCCCCAGGTGTGCTTAGGTTCAGGGTTCAAAACAAAGCCCCCTGCCTTACCTTGGGACAGGGTTTTGTTTGGTTTAATGGCCTAACATTCCTTGCAGAACCAGTCTTCCTTCTCAGTATCAATCTTGGAATCCCCCATTTTCTTAAAGGTATTACTATCAGTCTTGGGTAGAGGTCTGTATGAATATATGGTATTATGTTAGTGTGCAAATCACTGAATTCTCTTTGTGAGTTTACACATACATTTGGAGTACACAAACTTCTAAATATTTTATTGAATCCATATTTGTGAAAGTATTTTGTAAACCTAAAATACATAGTGAAAATACTATAGTAATTATTATTTTACTCTTTATTTACCTGATGAACAAAGACTATAAACTGACATTATTAACAATTTTCTTTCTTAGTTTTTTAGTCAATTAATACATTAATTGCATAATTCAGGTTAATCATGTAGTTCACAGAATCTAGCAGAATGCAACTCAGTATTCTTTATATGGTGATTTTTTTTCCTGTTACAACAGTTACAGGAGACTTGGCTATTTTTATTTAAATAGATGACTAGCCTAGAAGGATTACAGTTTAGTTTGGAAGCTCTTCTCTTAAAAAATCTGTACTTGTCAGCTTCCCAAACTGGTCAAGTCAGAAACCAACCCCCCCATGAGACTGTACACACATGTAAATGATATTTGTAAAGTCTCTCAGAGTTAATGGATGTGAAATTTATAACAGCTTATTAACTGGGGAACTTGCCTTCTGGATGGATTTCAGTTTTAGCCTGGTAATTATTTCTCCAGATCTCTCCCAATTCTCTAACAGCATAGTATTTTCAAAACTGAAGACAATCACACAGTATTCAAAATCATGTTTCTCAAATTTTTGAATTAATAAAGTACAACTAAAGTAAATTATGCTGATTTTTAAAATGTCATTTGTTATATATTGTAAACATAAAAGGAAGTCAATTATGGGAAGATTTAAGATATTGACTAATAGTTAAACAAGTATATCACAATAGCAAGGGATCATCTCCCTGAAAGTAAGACATCCCCTGAAAATAAGACTTGCTTAAAGTTTTGCCTCTCATTGAAATATGAGGCATCCCCCAAATAAGACCTCTCCGATAATAAGGCCTCCCCCAAACATAAGGCCTCCCCGATAATAAGCCCCCCCAAGGTTACCGTAACTCTGGACTCTGGGCCACAGCAGCGGGCACCACTGCACAGCTCACTGTTGGCTGCAGCATAGCCGGAGCAGACAGGAAGTGTTAGGTCTCTTTTAATCAGAGAGCCTGCACCACTGCCAGGACAAGCTGCCGCCTGCTACTCGCTCTGCCCTGACGGAGTCTGGCTTAGTCACAATTAGACAGTGAGTCGTGTGGGGCAGGAGTCAGGCACATTGTGTGGACACACAGGTAATAAATTTCCTTTTTTTTGTTCAACAATAAATGTGTACCGTACTCTTCTTCATGGAAAAATAAGACATCCCCTGAAAATAAGACCTAGCACATCTTTGGGAGCAAAAATTAATATAAGACACTGTCTTATTTTTGGGGAAACAGGGTATGTGGTCTAAACTGGAAAATGATTACCAAGAGCAGAGAGTATAGGGGCACCCTTATAAGGCAGACATATAAGAATCAAGAAAGCTGGTGTGCCATCTATAATAATAAAAGGGTAATATGCTAATTAGACAGGATGTGTTCCAGAAGTCATTCCAAATGTCCTTCCCGAGGAAGCCAGGGCCTGAGGGCAGCCAGCCTGGGTCCCAGGTGCCTGCAGGTGGCCTGGGGGCAGCAAGCCCGAGTCCTGGGTGCCTGCCAGCAGCCAGAGGAGGGAAGTCCGGGTCCTGGGTGCCAGAGGGAAGCCGGTGCCGGCAGCTGCGGGAAGGAAGGCCTACTATTGCATGAATTTTCGTGCATTGGACCTCTAGTATTTGATAAAAAGTAATTCAATATTTAGAAGACTGAAATAAAATCACAAATTCATATTAGTTTGTTTTGGTAATACACATCAGAGTCAATTGCCACAAAATGTTAAAGCTTAAAAAAAGAGAAAATTTTTACTTCTGGGTGAGAAATTGTTAATGGTGGACAAATGTTTCCATTAAAATAAAAAAAGCTAGATAAATTACATAAATCATATTTCATGAAAACTTAGAAAGAATGAGTACTACATGAAATAATGTTCTAGAGAGTGAAGGACCTGTTTCACCAAACTTGGAGACATTTGTTGATTCTGTGGGAAAGCTAATTATTGAGCTTAATCTTGACAAAGCTTGGTGGGGGTGCAGGAAGCTAAATTAGTCATTTTAGTGCTTATGCTTGTTAGGTCGAAGGGGGTGTCTAGGGACTGATACATGCCTCCACAATGTCAGCTACCAGACAGATGATGACAGATTCCTTCCTGGAAACCATGAAGACCCTGTGGCAGGAACTCCCATAGCTCGTGCCCCCACACCCTCACTGAACAGCTGTATAAAAAATGCCCCTTACTCCCACTTGGCATGATTCCACCTGCCCCGCCTCAGGGCCTGTGGACCTTGCCCTGGAGGGCAGAATAAATTCCTTCCTTCAATCTGCCTGACTCTCTGACTCAATTTCCTGCGCCACAAACCTCACAATGCTAAGCTACAGTGAAAATTGAGACTGATTTGCAGGGGCTGTTTCTTGACTCGGGCTCTATAGAAGTCTGGAGAGTTGGGACTAGACTTCTAAAAAGGCATAATGAAATCTCCAGCAGTTATATCAACTTAGGAATGGGGAAGAAACCAGCCTGAAACTAATTGCCAACTCCCATTCTAAGACATTTGCCAGATTCTGAAGTGATACTGGCAAGAAATTGGAAATATGGGCTAGACATTTTTAATATTCAAAGTTCAATCTTGTGCAGAATTTCAAGACTGGTGAGCTATACACCTACTATGTTTTTTATCCAAAGGCAAAATGGCATTTCACTAAAATGAGTAGATAGATTCAAACTAAATCTTTAGGAATTCAGAATAAGCTTATTCTCAGATTTAATTGATATGATCAGCAACTCAGATTATTAGCCGAACAGAGGAAAAGAAAAACAGTCTAGTAGAAGACGACATCATCTGGAGTCTCACGTTCTATTGTACAGTGGTTAGCCTGCAATCAAACATTTAACAACCAGAGAGTTACAAAAACACAACTATAAATAAAAATAAAAAATAACCAATCAGCCCTGGCTGGTTTGGCTCAGTGGATAGAGTGTCAGCCTGTGGACTGAAGGGTCCTAGGTTCAATTCTGGTCAAGGGCACATGCCGGGTTGAGAGCTCATACCCAGTCAGGGGCTTGTGGGAGGAAGCTGAGCAATGTTTCTCTCATCATTGATGTTTTTATCTCTCTCCCTCTCCCGTCTCTGAAATTAATAAAATATATTTTAAAA
This sequence comes from Murina feae, assembly GCA_004026665.1. NCBI lineage: Eukaryota > Metazoa > Chordata > Mammalia > Chiroptera > Vespertilionidae > Murina > Murina feae. Next base: position 40,880 of record PVJC01009126.1, on the reverse strand, counting down.
AATAACCAATCATAAAGGCATGGTTAATCCAGAAGTGGTAGTTAGCAGTAAGAGTTTGAAATAACTATGATTAATGTGATCAAGTTTTTTTTTAAATTTAGACAAATATAAGAAAGTATAAAATAGTATCATAAAATATCAAATCAATATTCCATAATGGAAAAAAATGCAATATCTAAAATTAACAGCCCAAGAGATGAACCAGCAGATTGGATGCTTTTCAGGGGTCCTCAAACTACAGCCTGCGGGCCACATGAGGCCTGCCAAGGACATTTATCTGACCTGCCAGGTGTTTTTGCCTCCTTGGTTTTTTTACTTCAAAATAAGATATGTGCAGTGTGCATAGGAATTTGTTCATAGTTTTTTTTTTTTTGGTTTGTTTTTTTTTTAAACTATAGTCTGGCCCTCCAACGGTCTTAGGGACAGTGAACTGGCCTCCTGTATAAAAAGTTTGAGGACCCCTGCTTAGATGACAAGATAGGTAAAGCAAAAAAGAGACCATAGAATATATCTGAATAGAAACATGGAAACCACTGAACAATAAGAGAGCCCTGAGTGGTTTTTCTTAGTGATTACAGCATCGTCCTGCAGAGTTTGATTTCCAGTCAAGGGCATGTACCTTGGTTGCAGATTCAGTCCCCAGCCCAGGTCTGAGCCATGTGAGAGGCAATTAATCGACATGTTATTGTCATAAAGATGTTTCTCTCCTCCCTCCCTTCTACTGTGTCTAAAAACTCAATGGAAAAAAAATAAATCCTTGGGGGAGGATTTTAAAAATAATTGTTCTTAAAAGAGCATTAAAAGAGTAAATATGCTGATAAATAATGAATATTCATTATACAAAGCAATTACTGTTATGCTTAAATTATATATAGAATTAAAATGCCTGACAACTATAATGTAAAAGGTCAAAGTACATGTAAACAGGTTTTAAAGATTTTAGCAGTATAGAGTAATTGGCAACTTTCTTTGTCATTATACATTTGATTATTTTGAACTTCCTCCAACACCCTACCAAATGCCTTTTCTCTTTAAACCTATGTTTCTAGATGAACTTGCTTCCTATTCATAAAGAATATTCTGACTTTTTCATGTTGGTAGTTACTCACAATCAAATTATAGACATTTACAAAAATATCTGTTTTTCTTTAGAAATTGAATATGTTGGAGCTACATTCTTTATACTAAAATAACTTACGATGTCCCTTTGCATTGTGAACTCAGCAGATTCTGTTTCTTTACTCTATTAGGTCAGACATTACCAAATCAGTAATGCCTTTCTTTTTCTTTCTTTTTTGGGGACAGAATTTATGATTTTATTAACACAAATACAATGTGTAGCAATCTGTCTATTCATTTTCTTTGCTGTGCAGCCTGGCATTGGGATTGGTGGCTGATGGCCAGCTGGGCTGCTCTTTCCACAATGGCTTTCTGGTTCTTTGAGAAGATGTGGTGAGCAATCTCAGCACAGAAAGATTTGTTCCACATCAGCAACACTTCAAGCTCCTTGACGTTATGGACCAGGAACTTCTGAAAGCCCCTGGACAGCATATGCTTTGTTTTCTTGTTGCTCCCATAGCCATTGTTGGGCACCAAGATCTGGTCTTTGAATCTTCTGTGCACCCTATTGTCAATGCCTCTGGGTTTCCACCAGTTGTAGTTAATTTTGACATATCGGTCTGACTAGTGCTGGATGAACTTCTTGGTCCTTTTGTGGACACTCTTGGGTTTCACAAGTGGTCTGAGAGCAACCATCATGCTAAGTAGGAGATGGTTGCCACCTCCACTGGCAGTGTCGAGGAAGATCAGTGCTGCCTTTCTTGATGTAGTTTCTATACTTTTTACCACAGCATTTATGGCTGTTGATATAAGTCTATCATATGTTCTCAGGATTTGGCTTGAGAAGGTTACTCTATAGCTTCTGAAACTTGGAAGTGATTAATATATAAGCCTGTGCAGATGGTATCAAGTGATGCTTAGGTTGTCTTGACCTAAATAGAAGATCTCAGAATGTAAATTTTTTAAAATGATAGCTTATGAAACTTTACGGCTGTTCAAAAGTAATGCAGTTATCTTTTAAAAGAACTATAAAGGGATCCAAATTTAAGAGACTAAATGTTGTCTCTACATATAGCCATCTCTAGAAAACATTTTAAAGAGCTTAACACAAGAATGGAGATAAATCTACTCTTTAGAGCATTTTCCTCTGCTTTTGGTTTACTCTTTTATCTTACTTTTAGAACCAATGAAATATAAAACTTACATAGTATCAAATTATAAATTTACATTATTACATTAAATGACATAAAGATTTAGTATAATTTTAATCAGAATATATTTTTATAAACATTATTCTGTTTAATAACATGGTTTTAAAAAATTTGCATTTACCTAGATTATCTAAATATAGATTTTGTTTGTCCTAACTGACTCTGGCCATAAATAAAATAATGTTTAAAAATAAATATAAAGCATATAAAAAGAGAAAAAAAAGTATGTTACCTGACCACTTCTGTGCCAGTGGCTGGTCCTTTTGCATGTCAGGAAACCTCTAGGTTCTTGACTCATGCAGGAAAAATTTGAAGACCCAGTTCGGGTGAAAGTGAGAACAAAGCACGTTTTATTCAGACACAGAAAAAGAAAGGCCTCTTTTTAACAGCTGCATAGTATTCCATTATATAAATGTACCACACCTTTTTTTTATCTACTCATCTATTGATGGGCTGTTTCCAGATCTTAATTACTGTAAATAATGATGCTATGAACACAGGGGAGCATATATTCTTCCTGATTGGTGCTTCATAATTCTTAGAATATATTCCTAGAAGTGAGGTTGCTGGGTCAAAAGGCAATTCTATTTTTAATTTTTTGAGGAAACTCCATACTGTTTTCCATAGTGGCTGTACCAGTATGCATTATCACCAGCAGTGCACTAGGGTTCCCTTTTCACCACATCCTCACCAGCACTTGTTAGTTGATTTGTTGATGGTAGCCATTCTGGCAGGTGTGAGGTGATACCTCGTGGTACGTTTACAAAATGGGATACTATGCAGCTATAAAAAAGAAAGATCTCTTACCCTTTGAGGCAACATGGAGGGACTGGATAGTATTATGCCAAGCAAAACAAGCCAGTCAGAGAAAGACAAGTATTACATGATCTCACTCATAAGAACAAAATAAAATAAAGAACAAAATAGATTCAGAGCCCAAACCAGTCTAGCTCAGTGGATAGAGCAACAATCTGAGGACTCAAGGGTCCCAGGTTCGATTCTGGTCAAGGGCATGTACCTTGGTTGCGGGCACATCCCCAGTGGGGAGTGTGCAGGAGGCAGCTGATCGATGTTTCTCTCTCATTGATGTTTCTAACTCTCTGTCCCTCTCCCTTCCTCTCTGTAAAAAAATCAATAAAATATATTTTAAAAAAATAGATCCAAAGACATGGTGGAAACATGGAACAGACTGACAAATCTCAGAGGGAAGGCAGGGGTGGAGGTGGGGGTGGGAAGTGATTAAGCAAAGAATTTATATACATGTATGCATAACCCCTGGACACAGAAAACAGTGTGGTGAAGGCCTAGTCAGGAGTGCAGGGTGGAGTGGGTCAATGGGGAAAAAATAGGGGGATAGCTGTAATACTTTTCAAAAGTAAAAATTAAAAAAAAAAAAGGAAAAGAAAGGCCATTGTGCAGGCTCCACTGTGACCGAAGCAATGAATACATGCCTGAGTGGATGAGGGCCAATTCACTAGTGAGTTGCTTCCATGGTTAGCTAGTTCTTTGGATTTTATGTGTTTCTAAGTTGTGTGTGTTGGGGGTTGTCTTCAAGCTTTGTGGCACCAAATTCTGACTCCAACTTCTGGTTGAAAGGGGGGTCTTGTTCTTAATATGATCCTTTCCAGAAATCCTGGTGTTTATCCTCTGAGATCTCCTTCTACTTATGCTGTCAATTTTTATTATAATGATGGTACAATGAGCTTTGGGTTCTTTTTTGGTTAGTTTCACCTTTGATCTGGATTAGTTTGGCTCTGCTAGTTTTTTGTTATCTACCTCCCTAACTATGATGATTTAAACCATCTGTTCTTAGGCATCGTCAGTTAGGGAGAATAAGATCTTGTTATTTATTAGCTGGATGTTAATTGTTCAGCCTTTCCTGCTTTTTGTTCAACCATTTGTCCCAGTTTCCTCATTCCATTTGCCAGGGAATTTTCTTTGTTTCTCCCTAACTTGCCTCAAAAGTCACATATCTAAAACAAATATTCCAAAATGCATGCATGGTTAGAGGAAATTGTTTAGAAAAAATATTTTCTGAATTTAATTTAATAATTTTTATTTCCCTAATTTCTTCTAGTAATTATAAAAAATAAATTTCATGTTTACTGTATTTCTTGACATGCAAATTACATTCTTAGAAGGAATGTTTATTTGTTGTTATGAAATAGTATAATCTAATTGTTATGGAAATTGATAATTCTATCTTGAATACGACCAAAATGACATAGCTGTTTTGAGGACAGTAAGAAGTTAGGTTTCTCAATTCTTTTCTCATTTAGCTATAGGATAAAAACTGAGTATGTGATGTGATTATGAGGTGAGATGCAGGAAGGTTTAGATATCATGAGGAAAGGCAAAGGGAAACGGACAAATAAAACAGATGGGCTCAAGGATGCAGAAAAGATCAGAAATAAATTCATCCAGACATTTCAGAAAGTGGAAAGGCAGGAGACTAGAGTCAATAGGCTTTACTTTAAGAACTATAGCTCTAGAATTGTGTTGTCTAAGAGCACCAAAATATCTAAAGTTTTTTTTGTTCGTTTGTTTTCTTTTTTGTCTTTCTTTCTTTCTTTTTATTTTTTTTTTTTACTGTTGTTTCATTTAAGTTTTTGGATAGCAAGATGGCATGTCCTTTTAAAAACCAATTGAAAATGACAATTAACTATTGTAAGTCTAAAGTCTATAAACTAATCAGAAAACAGAATAAGAACTAAAATATACTCTTTCTTCTCCCTTCCCCTTTCATGGCAATCTGAGAGTGAGAAAAAAATTTCTGAGTTTATTTGCAGCAGGCAAATTGTTTTGTTATCTGTTGTTCATTTGAAGAGAACAAAAGATATGAATAGATCTCTTCAGTAGGGAAACAGAGATGAATAGAATAGCTATTTTGAAGGCCTACTCAGTTTTAAAAATGTATATGTAAGATTGCTCCCAAGGATATTTTTGTTATTTTTCCATTTTTTTAGAAGGTGAAGAGCTTTCAAACATTTTATTTTTAATAGTAAAACCAAAAAACATGCCAAGGCAAAACTTGTAGTGATTAGTGAAACAATAAGAAATAGCAGTTTTCTTCAAAATATATGCAGCTTATTTTGAAGAAAATAAGGTTATCATTAAATATTATTTTTTATTTTCCTCCAATAGTCTATCTGGTTCAAGTAATGAATTTTAAATTTTTGTTTGTGCCAAAATTTGACATCTGTAGTTTTTAGTATATGCTCTGTTAAGAAAAACAAAGTGTTTTTTTAATTAAGTTTGATTTCAGATCCACAGACAAAACAATGAAGTAATTTTTTCCTTTGCTTCTCAGGAAAGTATGTTCACCCAGATCAGTAGTTCTCACAGAAATTATCATATTGGAACTAAGGTTCAGCTGGGGAATGTCTATACATTGTAAATCCTCTATCCTCTTCTCACTACTCTTTCAGGGTTCTTTGTTATATCCTATGTTAAGAACAATTGACAGGTATTATGCAATGATTTGCTCTTATCTTCAAGAACCTTCTATTTTTTTCTAATTCTGACAAGAACACCAATGATATGATATAGTAGGATTAGTGTTATGATTGATATAAAACAAGCTAACAGATAAGAAAAGCTTACCAGAAGAGTTGACATTTGAGTTAGAAGTTGAAAGATGACTGAAAAAAAGCTAGATGTGCAAGGGGTGTTTATGCATGAGAGTGTATGTATTTATGGGTATGGTTTGAAAATTGGGATTATTGCAGAGAACATTAAAAACAAATGTGTATTCTAAGCATATGCTAAAGTGTGAAATAGAGAGTCAGAATATATTGAATACTAGAGGCCCGATGCACAATATTCATGCGGGGAGGGGGGCATGGGGAGAGGGGTGAGAAGGTCCCTCAGCCCAGCCTGCACCTTTTCGCAATCTGGGACCTGTCACTCCTAACTATCCACCTACTAGCTCTTAACCACCTGCCTGCTTGCTCCTAACCACCCACCTGCTCACTCCTTACTGCCCACCTGCTCGCTCCTAACCACCCACCTGCTTGCTCCTTATCACTTGGCTCACTGCTCCTTACTGCCTGCCTGCTTGCTCCTTACTGCTTGGCTCGCCACTCCTTAGTGCTTCAGTGGAGGTGGGAGAGGCACCTGCCACCGCTGCTGTGCTTGCTAGTGTAAGCCTGGCTTCTGGCTGAGTAGGATCCTGCTGTGGGAGCGCACTGACTACCAGAGGGCAGCGCCTATGCTGAGTATCTGCCCCCTGGTTGTCAGTTTGTGTCATAGCGAATGGTTGTTGTAGTCATTCCACCTTAACGGTTGCTGGGCTTTCATATATATAGACTAGGGGCCCAGGGCATGAATTCGTGCACCTTGAAAGGAACTGTGAGCCGTGAGGCAGTGGTAGGCACAGGGGTGGGTCTCGGCCCATCCTCTGTGCCCTGCCCAGCCCCTCCCACTGGGGCCCCTGGTCTCCTGTCTGCCAGCAGCCCTGATCACACCACTCCCACTCCCATGTGCTGATGGTGCTGGCCCCACACGCACCCGCTGACAGCATGGAGCAATTGGGGCCAGAGCCATCAGTGGGTGCTAGCATCAGCTGCTGCTCTGATCCCCCCCTCAGGAACAGGGGGAGGTGGAGAAGCCCTCAGGGGTGATCAGGACCAGCAGCCACTGCTCGCACTCGCTGATGGCGCAGGTGCAAGTGGCAGCTCCAGTGCCAGCTGCAGGTGCGAGTGGGGCTGACACTAGAAGTGGGTGTAAGTGGTGGCTCCAGTGCCAGCAGCAGGTGCAATTGGGGCTGGCGCCTGCAGCAGGTGCGAGCACCAGGAAGGACTGCAGTGCGTGGGAGCAAAGAATTTCAGTAACCACCAGAGGCTTGCCCCAATGACAGCAACAGGTGCTATGCCTTGGTCTGGTGCACCCACTCACCTGCTCCACCATTGCACCACAGCCAATGCTCGCACACGTCCCCTGGTGGTCAGGGCACGTCATAGCAACAGGTTGTTCAGTTGTTCTGTTGTTCTGGTTGTTCTGCAGTTTGGTCTATTTGCATATTAGCCTTTTATTATATAGTATGTCATTGTGGTTTGGGGAAGTGGTGCATGATGAGTGAAATGGAAGATGTTCAGGAGTTAGAGACTGATGTGAATATTTTAAGTAATGAGTTCAGCCTTTATCCTAAAAGTTTAGGGATGAATTTAAACAATGGTATAATTGTATTTGGAATTTCAAAAGATTACTGATAATACAGAAACAACACTAAGGGAAGTGGAAGGCTAATAATGTAGTAAGTAATCCAAATCAGAAATTATGGTAGAAAAATTTAATATCATAATGAAGAAAAGATTATGAAAAAAAATGTTGGATCCATATTTATCTCAACTGGATGAATAAGGGGTTTGAGTTCTTTTAGATAACGTGTTAAGCTACCTAGTTCCCAGAAATTTTTCATTGATGGTTTATAATATAAAGCATATTTCTTTTAATATTTATATGAGAGGCCTGGTGCACAAAATTCATGCACCGAGTGGGGGTGGCAGGTGGTGGTGGTGTCCCTCAGACCAACCTGCACCCTTTCCAATCTGGAACCCCTTGAGGGATGTCTGACTGCCCGTTTAGACCCGATCCCAGTGGGTGTGGGATCGGGCCTAAATGGGAAGTCAGACATCTCTTTCACAATCCAGGACAGGTAAATCCCAAACTCTCATGCTGATTGCCCCTGCCAGCATGAACAATACCAAATTGCTCCTATGCTGGTCTGATTGCCCCTAACTGCCCTCCCAATGCCATGATGGTCCCCCCAACTGCACACCCTTGCAGGCCTGGGTCCCTCCCAACTGCCCTGCCCTACAGGCCTGGGTACCCACCATCTATACTCCTCTACAGGCTTGAGTCCCCCCCAACTGCCCTTCTCTGCCAGCCAGGTCACCCCAACTGCCCACCACTGGCAGCTTGGTTGCACCCAACTGCCCTAGACTTCAGGCCTGGGTACCCTCCACTGCCCTCCCCTGCAGGCCTCGGTCCCCTCCAAACTGTCCTCCCCTACATGACTGGGTCCACCCCCAACTGCCCTCCCCTGCCAGCCTGGTGTCCCCCAGCTGCCCTCCTCGGCCAGCCTGGTCCCTCCCAACTGTCCTCCCCTGCAGCCTGGGTCCCTCCCAAACTGTCCTCCCCTGCAGGCCTGATTCACCCCAAAAATTCCCTCCCCTGCAAGCCTAGTCCCACCCAGCTGTCCTCTTTTGCCAGCCTCATCCCCCCCAACTGTCCTCCCCTGCAGGCCTGGGTCCACTCCCAACTGTACTCCTCTGCCAGCCTGGTCCCCCAAAACTGTCCTTCACTGCAGGCCTGAGTCCCCCGCAACTGTCCACCCATGCAGGCCTGAGTCCCCCCCAACTACCCTCGCTTGCAGGCCTGGATCCCCCAAAACTCTACTCCCCTGTAGAACTGGGTCTCCCCAACTGTAGGCCTGGGTCTCCCCAACTGTCCTCTCTGCCAGCCTGGTCCCCCCAAACTGTCCTACCCTCCAGACCTGGGTTCCCACCAACTGTCCTCTGCCAACGTGGTCCCCCAAAACTGTCCTCCCCTACGGGAATAGGTCCCCTCCAACCGGCCACATCTGGTAGTCTGGTCCCCCCCAACTGTCCTCCCCTACAGGCCTGATCACCCCAAAAATGCCCTCCCCTGCCAGCCTGGTCCCACCCAGCTGTCCTCCTCTGCCATCCCTGTCCTCCCCAACTGTCCTCCCCTGCAAGCCTGGGTCCCCCACAACTGACCTCCTCACCTAGCCTCGTCCCCTCCAACTGTCCTCCCCTGCAGACTGGTGTCCCCCCCAATTGCCCTCCTTTGACAGGCTGGTCCCCCTGCAAGTGTCTTCCCCTGCAGGCAATGGTCCCCCACAACAGCCCTCCTCTGCCAGCTTGGTCTTCCCCAACTGCCCTCTTCTATGAGCCTAGTCCCCCTGAACTGTCCTCCCTTGCAGACCTGGGTGCACCCCAACTGTCCTCCCCTTCAGGCAAGGGTCCCCCCCAACTGTACTCCTATGCCAGCCTGGTTCCCCCCAATTGTCCTCCCTTGCAGGCCTGAGTCCCCCCCAATAGTCCTCCCCTGCAGGCCTGGGTCCCCACCAATTGTCCTCTCTGGCAGGCCTGGGTCCCCACCAATTGTCCTCCCTGGCAGGCCTGGGTCCCCCCAAACTGCCTTCCTTTGCCTGGCTGGTCCTCCCCAACTATCTTCCTCTGCCAGCCTGGTCCCCTCCCAACTGTCCTCACCTGCAGGCCTGGGTCCCCCCTTAACTGCCTTCCTTTGACAGCCCGGTCTCCCCCGCAAAGTGTCCTTCCCTGCAGACAATAGTCCCCCTCAACTGCCCTCTTCTGCCAGTTAAGTCACTCCAACTGCCTTCTTCTATAAGCCTGGTCCCCCACAACTGTCCTCCCCTGCAGGACTGGGTCCCCCCAACTGTGGGTCTGTGTCTTCCCCAACTGTCCTCCTCTGCCAGCCTGGTTCCCCCAAACTGTCCTCCCCTGCAGGTCTGGGTCCCCCACAGCTGTACAACCCCTGCAGGCCTGGGTCCCTCGCAACTTCCCTCCCTTGTTGGACATCTTGTGGCGGCCATCTCTGACCACATTGGGGAAGACATCTTGTGATGATCAATTTGCATATTACTCTTTTATTAAATAGAATCCCTCTACTGAATCAGTTCAATAAAATAATAATAATAATACATTTTTTCTTAAGAAATCACTTCTCTTAGTTCCTCAGTCCTCTACAATATCTTCCTCATTTTTTTGTTTGTTTTCTTTAGAGACAAATTTCTCAGAAAATTGGGTGTATTACTGATGTCTTCATTATCTTAATTTTGATCTTATCAAGCCACTCTTGGCTTCTGTGCCCAGTACTGACCTTGCTAGCACCCACTCTGACATCTACATTGAAATACTCAATGAACACCCTTCTGCTATTCTCCTTTTTATTTTCCTATCATTACTCAACATAGCAGTTTACTCTGTTCTTTTTGAGATACCTGCTCCCTTATAACAATGATAATGTTTCTCTCCCATCTCTGTTGCCACTTTAATCTCAATCTCCTTTCTTTTCTCTTCTTCTTCCAAACAATCTGTAGCTAATTAAGTTCTTCAGGATGCATCTAACTTTTTTCTTTCCCTTAACTCTAATTCATTTTACAATAATAATAAAAAAATCACTGTGAAACTTATATCTACTCTAATTAGGATATCTTCTCTGAATTCTAAATTCGGTGTCCAAAAACCTATTTTTTATATCCATTTCTACATTTATAGAGAACCCAACATTCAAAATTGGTCTGTGGGCCTGCCGGTGTGGCTTAGTGGTTGAACATGACCCTTGAACCAAGAGGTCACCAGTTTGATTCCTAAGTTGTGGGCTCAATCCCCAGTAGGCATATGCAGGAGGTAGCTGATCAATGATTCTCTTTCATCATTGATGTTTCTATCTTTCTCTTCGCTCCCTTCCTCTCTGTCTCCAAATCAATAAAAACACATATTTTAAAAAATTGTTCTCTTGTTTTTTCTGGGTGTGTTTTTTATTTTTCTTCCAGGCTTTCCTATTTTATAAAATGGCACCATCATCCAGGCAGTTGCTCAAGCCAAAAACCTGAGGATCAAGAAAATTTTTCATTTCTTTCTCTCCTTCCACCTTAAACCCAATCCATCACTAAGACCTGTCATTTCTACCTTCAAATTCATTTTTATACCATCATCTCTTCATCTTCATTTCCAGTAGCTTTGTTCAAGCCACCAGGATTTCTTATCCAGATTACTTTAGGAACCTTTTTTTAAAAAAACTGGTTTTCATTTTTCTTTTGTAGTGGACAGTATATCAGATGTTTCTAACTCTACTCCATTCACAGAAGTCTTTGCAACTACTTCTTGTTTTTATAATCAAATAGTAGTTTCCATCTCCATAAACAGAAAATAATACCTGCCCTTACATTCCACTTTGACTTTGGAAAAAAAAAATAATCTCTACCTGCCTTTATAAGCATCACCATATATTATTTCACACTTAGATGGGTTACACATAAATATATTAGAGAACAAAATTAACTAACTAAAAATTAATTTTTACAATGCATTTTTATTCTAATAGTTATGCATCTTAGTTTTAAAACATTTTGTAACATAAATAATACAATTTTACCACTTATACCTTGTAAGATAGAGGTTTTTTTCCATTTTGGAAAAATAGAATGTTCTTATGCAACATTTTGTAACCCAAAATGGAATAAAGCGAGGAAGTAATCATCTCAGGACACATCTTTCTAACAGATACACAGCATGAATCTAGATCAAGTCCAGATGGTCACAGCCACAGTTCAAATTTCCAGTGACTTGATGCTGGCATGCTGAGTGTGGTTCCCTGGAAGGAGCTTGGTGATGTCATTCTTCTTGTTGGGGTGTAATTGCCTCCCTAAGGGCTCACTGTAAATTAAATACAGAAGGCTAGTTTCACTGTTTTGCCTTTTTCATATCAAATAAGTATTAATTTAGGTCTCAGCTGAAACAGATACTAATATAGGTCTTTCATAAAAGCAAAACAACATAAAGTGAACTTCTGAAAAGCAGAAGATTGCCAAAGTGTCTTTCCTGTGCATACATGTTTCTCACATAGATCTATGCTGCATATTTTTAAAATTTGTTATTATTTTCTTATTGCTGACAGTATTACATATATCCCCCGTTTTTTTTCCACCTTTGCCTCACTCCACTCAGCCCCTGCCCCACCCAGGATCTTCACCACACTACTCTCTGTATTTATGGGATATGCATATATGCATATACTAGAGGCCTGGGGCACAAAAATTTGTGCACTCAAGGATGTCTCTCAGCACAGCCTGTGCCCTCTAGCAGTCTGGGACCCCTCGGGAGATGTCCACCTGCTGGCTTAGGCTTGCTCCCTGGGCAATCGGGCCTAAGCTGGCAGTCAGACATCCCTTTGGCAGCCCGGGGGTCCTTGGGGGGATGTCCACTAGCCAGCGGGGAGCAGTCCTAAGCTGGAGTCGAACATCCTTAGCTCTGCTGAGGAGGTGGGAGAGGCTTCCGCCACCACTGCTGTGCTGGCAGCTGGCAAGCTTGGCTTGTGGCTGAGCAAAGCTCCCCCTGTGGGAGCGCACTGACCACCAGGGAGAAGCTCCTATATTGAGCATCTGCCCCCTAGTGGTCAGTGTGTGTGTCATAGTGACCAGTCACTCCCAGTGGTTCTGCTGTTAGGGTCAATTTGCATATTACCCTTTTATATAGGATAGAGGCCAGGTGCATGGGTGGAGGCCGGCTGGTTTGCTCTGAAGGGTGTCCTGGATCAGGGTGGGGTTCCCGCTGGGGTGCCTGACCAGCCTGGATGAGTGGCTGATGGCTGTTTGGAGGCTGGCTACAGTCCCTTCAAGGTGGGTGTGCTACCCTTGAGGTGCCTGGCCAGCCTGGGTGAGGGGCTGATGGCTGTTTGCAGCGAGGCTGGCTGGAAACTGGTATCTGGGATTTACTCAACTTCTAAAGTTGAAACTTTGTTGCTTTAACTGGAGCCCAGGTCGGGTTGCCCCTGACAATCCAGGCTCCCAGCACTTCCTTAAGCCCAAGCCTGGAAGCAGGTATCTGAGGTTTGCTTATCTTCTATAATTGAAACTTTGTTTCCTTGAGCAGAGCCCACAGCCGGCCTAGGCAGACAGGAAATTTAGCTTCCTCCATCTCAGGGGCAAGCCTGCTGCTTGTTCTAGCTCTGTGGCTGCCAGCCGCCATCTTGGCTGGGTTAATTTGAATATAATCGCTATGATTGGCTGGTGGGCGTGGCTTGGCTTGTGGGCGTGGGTTAGGTGTAACAGAGTGAGGATCAATTTGCATATTACTCTTTTATTAGATTAGATGTTCTTTGTTTAATCTCTTCCTGTTTACCCAACCATCTCCCCTCTGAGATTTGTCAGTCTGTTCTATGCATCCATACCCTTCTGGACCTATCTAATTTGTTCATTAGATTCCACATAGAAGTGAGATAATGTGATATTTGTCTTTCTCTGTTGAAGCAGGGGATTTCCCAGGGGTGAGGACGACGGAGCCCCTAGCGCTAGGACACTTGTATGCACGACTCCAGACACCAGGTTCTGTGACGCAGGTCTAATTTTATTGAGGAATACAGCGGTATATGTTAGCGGAGGTAGCCAATCATGGAACACCAGGTCTTCTTAGGGAGCCAATGAGCATAAAGGTCAGGGTATTGTGTAGGCGGCTTTAGGAGGGGCTCAGGCGGGCGTTGCCATTTTTCTGGTTAGCCAGAAAGATTTGAATTGCTGGAGTGTACTCACAGCATTGCATCAGCCACTGCACTGAGACAAACCTCCTGTGCTCTACCTACACTCTGTCTGGCTTATTTCGATTAAAATAATACTCTCCAGATTTATCCATGCTGTTGCAAAGGGTAAGAAAATGGTAAGAGCTCCTTCTTTTATCTATCTATCATCTATCTATCATATATCATCTATCATCTATCTATCATTTATTTATTTAATATTTTTATTGATTAAAAAGAAAAAGAAAGAGGGAGAGAGATAGAAACATCAATGATAAGGGAGAATCATTGATCAACTGTCTCCTGCACGTCCCCGATGGGGGATCAAGCCCACAACCTGGGCATGTGCCCTGATTAGGAATCAAATCATGACTTCCTGGTTCATAGATCAATGCTCAACCACTGAGACACATTGGTTGGGCAGAACACCTTCTTTTATACGGCAGGATAGTATTTCATTGTAAATGTACTACAGCTTTTTATTCACTCATCTACTGGTGGGCACTTGGGCTATTTCCAGTTTTTGGCTATTGCAAATAATGTTTCTATGAACATAAGGGTGCATATAATATCTCTGATTGGTGTTTCAGCATTTTTAGGATGTGTTCCCAAGAGTGATAATGTTGGGGTCAAAGGGCAGTTCCATTAATAATTTTTTGAGAAAACTCTATATTGTTTTCCATGGTGGCTGTACCAGTCTGCATTTTCACCAGCAGTCTACTAGGGTTCCCTTTTCTCCGTATCCTTGCCAGAACTTGTTTGTTGACTTGTTACTTGCAGGTGTGAGGTTATAACTCATTTTAGTTTTCATTTGCATCTTTCTGATGATTAAAGATATTGAGCATTTTATCTTATGTTTCTTAGTCATCTGTATGCCCTCTTTGGAGAAGTTTCTAATCAGGTATTTTTCCCATTTTTTAATTAGATTTTACTTCTGTTGTTGAGTTGTATGAGTTCTTTGTACATTTTGGAAATTAACCCATTATCAGATTTTTTATTGACGGATATGTTCTCCTACACAGTAGGTTCCTTTTTTATTTTGTTGATGGTTTTTTTTGCTATGCAGAATCTTTTAGTTTGTTATAGTCTCATTTGTTTATTTTGCTTGTTTCACTTTCTTTAGAAGACATATCAGTGAAAATACCACTATATGAAATGTCTGAGCTTCACTGCCTATGTTTTCATCTAGGATTTTTTATAGTTTAATAACATATATTTAAGTCTTTTACCCATTTTGATTTTATTCTTGTGTGTGGTATAAATGGTAGTCTAGTTTCTTTTTTTTTTTTGCTTTTCCCAATACCACTTATTGAAGAGATTATCATACTCCACTGGATACACACTTGCCTCCTTTGTCAAATAGTAATGGCTATAATGGTGTGTGTCAATTTCTAGGGACTCTAATCTAGAAGGAGATCTGGAAAGATGTCTCAAAGGTCATTTGGCTGTCCAGTCTAATTAGCATATTAGGCATGTTATACACACACACACACACACACACACACACACACACGGGGCCTGGTGCACGAAATTTGTGCACCGGGGACGGTCCCTCAGCCCAACCTGCACCCTCTCCAATATGGAGTTCTTGGGGACTCTCACAATCCAGGACCTCTGGTTCTTAACCGCTAACCTGCCTGCCTGTCCTAACCACTCTGCCTGCCTGCCTGCCTGATCCCCTAACTACCATCCCCTGCTGGCCTGGTAACCCTTATTAACTTCCTTCTTAATCTTATCCCCTTCATGCACAATTGTATTTGACTTCCTTATTGGCTTCTTCCTCTCACACAATTTTTCTTCTTTATGTAACACTTTTCTTACTGACTCATCATTTATAAACTTTTCTTTCCTCTTTATTTCCTACTTCTGTTCCATCATCATTCTTTCCATTTTTCTACTACCCTCCTTCCCTTCCCACATTTCTTCTTTCCGTTATCTTTACCCCTGCCCACCCTCCCCTTTTCCTTCCTTCCCACCTTAATTTTTTTCTTCAGTTCCTCCCTCTGACCTGCTTTGCTCCCTCCCCCATTCCTTTCAATCTGCCCCTCAGCTGCTGCCTGGAATCCATCGCGGGGCACACACACACACACGGAGACTTAGGTCTCCATTTGTGAGTGTGCCCCGAGCGATCGTGATCCATTCCCCTGCCCCTTGGCTGCCGCCTGAGAATCCATCACCTCCGTGTGTGTGTGTCCCGTGCAATCAATCCATTTCAAGGCTGCAGCTGAGGGGTGGGCCAGCTGGCTGCTCCCGCCCTGCCTCTCCCTCCCCGTGGCTGCGGCCACTGGCTGGCCTGCACTGCGGCCTGGATTGTGGGGCAGATGGGAAGGGCTTATCCAGACTGTGGCCACAGGCCAGCTTGCTCCTCCCTCCCCACGGCTGCCGCCATGGGCCAGCTTGCTCTTCCTGCCCCACGCTGCCAGGGCTGTGGCCTCCACCATCTTGGCTGGGCTAATTTGCATATAGTCACTCTGATTGGCTGGTGGACATGGCTTAGACATCCCAAAGAAACAGTCAATTTTAATATTATGCTTTTATTAGTATATATATATATATATATATATTGTTTAGGTGCTCCTATATTGGGCGCATATATGTTTATCAGGGTTATATTGTCTTGTTGGATTGATTCATTTAGTATTATGTAGTGATCTTTTTCTATCTTTTTTAAAATATGTTTTTTATTGATTTTAGAGAGAGAAACATCTTTCAGTGGCCTCCTGTACATCCCCTATCAGGGCCCACAACTCATGCATGTGCCCTGAACTGGAATCAAATCAGTGACGTATTTGGTGAATAAAACTATGCTCAACCAACTGAGCCTCAGGGGCCAGGGCTCTTTATCTCTCTTTTATGCCCCTTGTTTTGAAGTCTATTTTGTCACATGTTAATATTGCTACCTCAGCTATTTTGTTTCCATTTTCATGAATTTTTTCCATCTATTTATGCCTATGCTCTCCTTTCTCTCTCTCTTCATCCCTCCCTCTTTCTCTCTTATTTCTCCTTCTTATATCAGTCTCTTTAACCTTTCTTGCAAAGGTGGTTTGGTGGTTGTGGGGACCCTGACCAGAGTAAGCGGAATGTTAAAGGCCCATTTGCCATATGCATAATGACACAGTGTTTTACTGTACCCACTGTGCAGGCACACCTATATAGTACGTAACTATTTCATGTAACACTGATGCCACTATTTGGAAAGAAGCCTCTTTTGTCTGAGTTAGTATAAAAATCTACTACTGACCAACCAGTGGTTGACTGCTTTGTATGCCGTGGTTGTTTTGTTTATAATGGCTGCTTTGTTTGCAATAAAGCATGTCCATATACTTGTGGTTGCTCATGCTTTTTTCCAATTCCCAGTGTCCAAGGAGGTTCAGTCCCCAGCAGAGGAGCTAAGACCCAACAGTGGTAATAAGCTTGTTTAGCCTTTTTTTTTTTTTTTTTTTTTTTTTTTTTTTTTTTTTTTTTTTTTTTTTTTTTTTTTTTTTTTTTTTTTTTTTTTTTTTTTTTTTTTTTTGGTCTGGGAAGTTCTTTATTTCACCTTAACTTTTGAATGACAGCCTTTCTGGATAGATTAGTCTTGGTTTCAGATCCTTGCTTTCATTATTTTGAATACTTAATGCTATTGCCTTCTGACCTGTAGGTTTTCTGATGAAAAATCAATTTAAAGCATATGATTGCTCCCTTTTAGGTAACTGACTATCTTTCTCTTGCTGCCTTTAAGATTCTCTCTTGGTCTTTAAAGTTTGTCATTTTAATTATGATGTGTCTTGGTGTGGTTCTTTTGGGGTTCATCTTGATTGGGGCTTTGTACTTCCTAAACTTGTGTATCTTTTTCTTTACCATGTTAGAGGAGTTTTCTGTCATCTTTTCTTCAAACAGGTTCTTTAGCCCTTGCTCACTTTCTTCTCCCTCTAGTACTCCTATGATAAGGATGTTTTGTTTTACATTTTTCCAAATTTCCCTTTAACAAACTATTTTTTTCCTTTTCTGCTTTATTAGTGATATTTTTTCTATCTTTTCCTTTAATTCACTAATTTGTTCCTTCTGTTTCCTCTGGCCTACTGGTGATTTCTTTCAGTGTATTCTTTATTTCAGCTATTTCATTCTTTACTTCTGACTGGTTGTTTTACATGGTTTCTATGTTCTTTTTCATTCTTCTGAACATTCTTACATTCATTACTTTTAGCTCTGTTTCTGATAAATTGTTTGCCTCCATTTATCTTAGCTCTTTTTTTGGATATTCTTCTTGTTCTTTCATTTAAGGTCTGATTCTTTATCATCCCATTTTGGCTGTCTCTTTGTGTTTATTTTTATTAGGTAGCTAAGACTTCCAGTTTTGGTAGTGTAGCCTTCTATAATACATATTCTGTGGGTCTCAGTAGTGCAGTTGCCTTGATCTCCTGAGCTGGGTGCTCTAGAAATGTCTCTTTATTATTTGGGTCTTTCTATTTTAATTTGGTTTTACTTGCTGTTAGCTTGAGGGTATAATTGACCCTCAAGATGGTTGACTATGAGGCTCAACCTCAACCCTGGCATGCAAACTGCTATTAAGGTACAGTCTCTAGCTACCTTATTTGAATGCAGTGACACAATCATAAACCCTTTAGGCTAGGTGTCTATAGAGGCAAACCTTGATCACCTTGTATAAGATGATGTGCAGTGACTTGCCCCTTAGGCAGTGTTTTTGCCAGCAGGGTCTGAAACCTGCTGGGATCCTCCTTTGGGTGTGCTGTTTGTGTGTCTAGTTGGGTTGAGCTTTGGTTTGCTCTGAAGCCCATACCTTGTTGTGTTAATTCTGCATTCTCTAGTGCGTGTTTTAGATGCAGGTTGCCGTCAGACATTGTGTACATGGGAGGGGCCAATTTATGTAAATAGTTCAGCTTCTTCCAGGTTAGATCTGGGGAAAGATCTGTGATCAGACAAAGGCTCCCTGAGATCTACCTCCACCTATTAGCTATTCCACATTCCCCCTGAGTTGCCTGACCTTCTTCCAAAGTCTTCCAAAGAGAGACTTTAGGATGAACCCTGGCTAGCCTAGCTTGGTTAGTTGGCTCCCTGCTTGGGGATTACACAGTCATGTACTCAAGGAGGGAAAATTAGTCCATGTTTCAAAGTCAATCTCCTCAGTCTCTGCCAAAGTATCTGAATTTAGTTTCTCCTAAGGGGGCTTACTGCAGGTTCAGGTTGAGTATAGCTTGCCATCTCCTCTGCAGGAACAGATTAAGTCCCCATTGGCACAGGGGGAGAGATCAAAAGAGTCTCCCATCGAAGGTATTTCTGGCTCAACCCACAGGAGAGCATTAAGCACTTTCTGTTGGTCCCAGATAATAGCCTCCAAGTGTCTCACTTTGTCAATGCCTTCTCTGAGAGGAACCCCTTTCCCTTACAGTACTGCACCCAGCATGGGTATCTGGGACTTCACAGAGATGAACCAAACACTCTCTTGTAGGGGTGAAGCCAATAACTTGCAGGAGGGGTGACAAGCCCTATTCTTCTTTCTTGGTGCTTTGCCGTAAAACTTCCAGTAAGCTCAGATATGTCTGCCCACAGTGAAGTCACAGAACTCAGGACCTGATTGTCAGTCTCCCTGACAGAAGCCTCCCTCAGAAATACAGTAAAAATTCTCAGCTCTGCATGGCACCAATTCCCCCATACCACCAAACCAAGCAGAAAGGGGCAGAAAATCAGCTCTGCACAGGACTTCAATCTCTTTATGCGGACCACTCTGCTGGTCCCAAAGACAGCTGTGTATATTTTCCAGTAGTCAAAGGCCAAAACAAATTTCTCAGGCTAGGACTTGCTAACATTAGGAGCCGTTCGCTGATAAGGTGGGGTCTAAGCCTCCCAGGCAGACAGAACCCTTGATTCCCTCTGCCAAATGCTACATGAACTCTTCTTCTCACCAGTTGCTCTTGGTTGGGGATATCTGCATAGGGTTGAAACCCCACACTCCCAGAGGAGGAAGTTTGGAAGCTGTGTTATCCCTCTGGCCTCTCAGCTTCTTCACCTGCTCAAAGGGGGCTTTCCCTTTCTGTGTCTCCATTTCCTTTACCAGTCTCTTGTGGCTTCTTTAGTGCTCTTTAGGTACAATATTTCAGATCAGCTACAATTCAAGTGGGTTTTCAAGTTGGTTGGTCTGTATTTTAGCTATAAATCTGGTCCATAGCTTAGAACAAACAACCCTGAACTACTCTGCAGCCCTCTTGCATTCCCCATGTGGAATATTTTTTGTAGTAGCATGCTGTGTAACATATTCTACTAGTAGCCTATTCCTGCAAGAATAGGGATTCCTGAGCCAGAGCGAAGCAGAGAAGGGAGCGAAGCCCGCCTCGGCTCCCTTCCATCTATGCCGCCTCGGCTCCCTCTGTCTCTGCCTCCTCAGCTCCCATCTCTGCCTCCTTGGCTCCCTCCCATCTCTGCTACCTCAGCTCCCACCCCCACCCCAGCTTCTCCCTCCTTTCTTCACCGTCTCCACTGCCTCAGCTCCATTCCTTTCTCCACTGCTTGGCTCCCTTTTGCAGCACCTGGCTTCCTTCTAGCTGTCTTAAGTCTTCACTCTCCTGTGTATGCAAATTAACCGCCATCTTTGGTGGGTTAATTTGCATAATGTCACTCTGATTGGTTGGTGGGCATGGCTTGGCTGGTGGGCGTGGCTTGGATATCTCAGGGTGATGGTTAATTTGCATATTACTCTTTTATTAGAGTAGATTGGTCAATCATTTTATGAGAATCTTCAAGAAAAAAAGGTATTAAACATTTTCTGCCTAAATAATTTTCTAATATCTATAATTTAAGTATCCTTTGAAGTCTGACATGAAGATTATTTCCATTTTCCACTATTATAAGCAACTACAGTAAACATTTTTATTGTTGTTGTTAATCCTCACTGGAGAATATTTTTACATTGATTTCCAAAGAGCGTGGAAGGGAGAGGGAAAGACAGAGATAAAGAAACATTGATGTGAGAGAGACACATCAATTGGTTGCCTTCCTGCATGTATCCCAACCAGGGCCATGGCTCAAGCCTACAACTGAGGTAGGGGCCCTAGAACAGAATCAAACCTGGGACCCTTCAGTCTCTGAGCCGACGTTCTATCCACTGAGCCAAACCAACTAGGGCTATATAGTAAACATTTTAAATAAGTGTATAGTGTGCTTCTCTGTTTAGTTTTTTTGAAAAGCAAGCTGAACTACTGGGTCAAAGGTTTGGCATGTTTCTAATTCAAAATGACCCCTAGAAAAGCTGGGCCTAGTGTGCTTTTACCACTAGAGTGTGATACTCAGGTGCAACTTCAGGGTAAGGGTGAGAAGAAACAAACAAGAAAAACCACATCTTGTGAAAAACATTATAAAATACTAGGGGCCCAGTGCACAAAAATTTGTGCACTCAGGGGGTCCTGCAGCCTGGCCTGAGCCCTCTCACAGTCTGGGACTCCTCTGGGGATGTCCACCTTCTGGTGTGCCTGGCCAGCCTGGGTGAGGTGCCGATGTCTGTTTGTAGGCTGGCCAAGCTCCCCAGTGAGGACCCTCACCCCATGGGGGTTTGGCAAGCCTGGGTGAGGGGCTGAGGGCAGTTTTCAGACTAGCCACAGCTCCTTCAGGATTCAGGTTTCTACTGGGGTGCCTGGCCAGCCTGGGAGAGAGGCTGAGGGCTGTTTTTAAGTCGCCCACAGGTCCCATTGACCCTTGGGGTCATCCGCCTAGGAAACCATCAGGTGGCCCCCACACACCTGATGGCTTCCCAGGACGGAACCTTGGGGCCCGCCGGCTGGTCCTGCCTCTGGGCTTCTGCCTAGGAAGCCATTGGGTAGCCAGCACACCCGATGGCTTCCCAGGATGGCCCCACCCTGTGTGTGGCTTCTCCTGGGCTGTGGCCTCCACCATCTTGGCTAGGCTAATTTGCATATAGTTGCTCTGATTGGCTGGTGGGCGTGGCTTACTTGTCCTGAAGAGACGGTTAATTTTAATATTATGCTTTTATTAGTTTAGATGTTGTAACTTTTGTAATATGGATTTTTTTTTACTCTCAGTACCAAAATATCAGAAACTTGTTACCTGCTATATTAGGTGTGTGGTGGCCACAAACCATAAATTTCAGTAATAAGTGTTAGGGTAAATGTCTACAATTCGTAAGAAAAATAATAATATTCTACTAAGCAGACAATAGCTCATATAAATCTCAGTTTGTGACAATATAGATTTGATAGTTCTTTGGAAATTTTCCTTTGGCTAAGAAGTTAGATCTTATGTTTTTGGTGGTGACTATGAAAAATAAATCCCAACAAGTATTATCTAAAGATGGAGAGATAGTTTTTTCTTCAAATTATGATATATTCCATTAAAATATTTTATAGTTGGAAGGATAAATGAAGTTGGTAGTGATTTTTTAGAACACCCAGGTATAAATAAAGTATACTTAAATTCAGTTAATGTATATCTACACATGCTTCTTATATTTTGGAAGTGATTTGTGTTCTAAGAGATTGAATTACTATAAGAATATAAAATTATAATAAAAGGTTTCATGGTTCACTTTCTCTTACCTGGATCAAGGATATTTGTTTAGAAAAAGCAGGTACGAGGGACATTAGGTAAAAGCACTAATTGCTGCATAGGATGGAAGCAACATCTGTAGCAACAGATGGGGAAGCTGTTACAGAAATTGTCTGTACATTTCATATCTTGTCTTGAGTTGTAGATATAGATGGGACATGGTTACTGATAACTTTATCCAGAAATCCCAGAAGAAAGAATGATATTTTAGTCCTCAGAATAGAGACTAATTGATGTTCCATGAGTTATGTGTTTACTCATCAGATGAGGCACTCAGGGTTAGAAAACGTGGTAATAATAATGCACATAACTTTATGAATACCCAAATATCCCCTTGAGAAACAGTTACTACATTGTACAACAACATGTAACATGTTTGGGATTTCTCAGCTCAAGTCAGCAGAGAAAGTGCAAAATAACAGAGGAGAGTAATGAAGATAATCTATTTTTAATGAAGAGAGTAAGACTTGAATGAGCAGCATGAAAACTTAATGGTATGGCACATTTTAATATGTATGGTTAGGTAAAATTGAGTTCTTGAGTAGCAACAGGAATTATTAGTAACCATGTTTCATACCATGGGAACACCTACAGAAAAACCCCAAAATTCCTGAGCCAGTGTTTCTTTGAATTGAATTTTCAGTTCTATTTCTATGGTTCTTGTCTGTAGGTTGTTTTTTGATTGTTTGTTTTTTTAATTTAAGAATTTAAAAAATATATTCACAAATATTTAAACTAGTAATTATATTGTTTTGTTCAACTTATTATAAGTTTGTTTTCTGTCCTGAATGATAAACACATGAATATAAAAACTAACAAATTTGATTTAGAAAGTAATGTTTAGTAAGTTAGATAATGAGAACATGACATTTTAATTAATTTTTATCTTCTGTTTATAGTGATTTATCAAATTGAGAGAAATGGCATACTGCATTAAATTTAATATCTTTTTGAATTCTGTGTCCATGCATTTGTATGGAATTTATACATAGACCTGACAATTATTTATCATTATGCTTATGAATAAATAAAAACTGGCATTTGTAGAATAAAATTCTATAGTTTTATGAATTTTCAGGAGCAATCCTATATAATAAAATCCTAATATGCTAAGTGCCCAGTTATCCGTTCAACCAATCAAAGCATCTGGTCATCCGTTCAACCAATCAAAGCATAATATGCTAACGATATGCTAAAGGCACTCAACTACTCACTATGACGTGCACTGACCACCAGGGGGCAGATGCTCTGACTAGTAAGTTAGCTTACTGCAGGGGTCCAGCCAATTGGGATTGAGTGAGACAGGTCTTTCCCTGACTGGCCAACCTCCTGTGTCACTCCTTGGCCCCGATCGTGCACCAGTGGGGTCCCTTGGCCTGGCCTGCACCCTCTTGCAATCCGGGAACCCTTGGGGGTGTCAGAGAACTAGTTTTAGCCCGATCCCACAGATCAGACATGCACTATGCCACTAGTATATTTATAATTGCATCTGTTTAGTGAGATTGACTTCATAATGAGAACATCATTTTTGCCAAATGAAATTAATTTTTCATTAACAACACAATATTAAGAACCAAATAATCCTACAAAACCAAAGGAATACTTTTAAAAAATTTAATCTTCATTCTTGTTTACAGATGTCCCTACTTATCTTCTCCTATTGACCTCCTCCTTCCCATTCCCATCCCCTTCCCATGCTTCACCAGACTATTGCCTGTGTCCATAGGTTATGCATATATGCATGTAAGTTCTTTGATTTATCTCCCCTTCCCCTTAAAGCAATACTTCTATGTGAAAGAGTCTTCTTTATGAAGAAAATAAGAAGTGCATCTGGAGTTCCCAGAAAAGTGTTCAACATGATATTAAATATGGACTTTTTCACTTTACCAGTATAAAAAATGAGCAGAAAGACTCAGAGCAGGAAGCCAAGTTCTTGTACATAGAAAGGGCTAGTATACTCAGGACATAATGATGGCTGGCAAATATAAACAGTCTTTAAAGGAAAAATTAAATAAAACTTGGAGACATTTAGACATTTTCCTGGGGCTAATCAACACCAACAAATGTATACAGATGAAGCACAGCTTGAAAAGATTCTGAGACCACTTATTTTCTTTAAATGGCTTGTTTACAGCTTGTTGTCTAGGAATGGCTATTAAAGATGAAGAAAGATTAAATTGATTCATATTGGAGACACTAAAACTTTGATTTAGGAGATGCAGCTGAAAAACATTCCATAAAATTTTAAACAAGTAAATGTATTTATTTTAAACATGATTTATTAAATATCAGAGGCCTGGTGCAAAGATTCATGCACATTGAAAGGAAATTAATTAGAAGGTGGCCGGCAGGATGGGACTAGGTGAGATGGGCCAGACACACCCTGGAACCAACCTTATGTGGTCCCTCCCCGGCCACCCTCACCTGGGTGTCTGCAAAGTAAGTGGGGTTCTTTTATCAGGTGGGGTTCCTCGGCCTGGCCTCTGGGGATTGGTCTAAAACTGGTAGTCTGACATCCCCTGAGGGGTCTTGGAGTGTAAGAGGGAACTCTGCAAAGTTGCTGTTGCTTGGCAGCTCCTGTGTTGAGTGTCTGCCTCCTGGTCATCAGTGCATGTAACAGCTACTGGTTGTATGATTGAACTGTTGGATGGTCGCTTAGGCTTTTATATATATAATATATAAAAACACACCAGATTAAGACCCATGGAAATACTAAGATATTTTTAAAATGAAAAAGCCCCAAATAAAAGAACAGAAGAATTCTCCAGAAGAAGGGCTAAATTAAATGGAGATATTTATCAGACATAGAGTTCAGAATAATGTTGGCAAAGATGCTCAATAGTATGAGAAAAGATATGGTAACTTTGGAGAATGATATAGCACTAATAAAGAATGCAGTGGAAGGAATAGACAGCAGTCTAATGGGAAGCTGAGAATTGGATCAGTGAGTTAGAAGACAGGGTAGAAAAAAATTACTCAATCAGAGAAGCAAACAGAAAAAAACAAAAAACAGGAGGACAGCTTAAGCTGTGTGATAACATAAAATACAAAAATATTTGCATTATAGGTATACTAGAAGGAGAAGAAAGTGAGCAAGGGATAGAGAACATGTTTGAAGAAACAGTGGCAGAAAACTTCCCTAACTTGGTGAAGAAAAAGTCACACATGTCCAGGATGCACAGAGTTCCCAGCAAGAAGAACCCAAACAAGCCTACACACAGACACATCATAATTAAAATGCCAAAAATTAAATACAAGGAGATAATTGTAAAGGCAGCAAGAGTAAAGCAATATGTTACCTACAGAGGGGCTCCCATAAGGCTGTCAGCTGATTTTTTCATCAGAAATTCTACAGGACAAAAGGAATGGCATGAAGTATCCAAGGTAATGACACAAGGATCCAAAACCAAGATTACTATATCCAGAAAGGCTATCAATCAAAATAGATAGTGACATAAAGAGCTCCCAGGTCAACAAAAGGCTAATGGAGTTTATCACCACCAAATCAGCACTTCAAGAAATGCTAAGGGACATCGATAATGAGAAGAAAGAGAGAGAGAGAGAAAGAGAGAGAGAGAGAGAGAGAGAGAGAGAGAGAGAGAGATACAGAATTAAAATGGCAATACATAAGTACCTATCAATAACAACATTAAATATAAATGGAGTAAATGCTCCAATAAAAATAGGGTATCTCAATGGATACAAAAACATGACCCAATTATGCTGGAAACCAAGATCAACAGTAATTAATATAAATGTGAGAAGTCCACCAGAAGGCTGAGTTTGGGCTTTGATATTCACAGGGTGAATTTGCATTTTGTTACCTACTGCTGACTCAATAGCCTAAAGTTAACTCCCCCAAAACCTGATAATCTTACTATTTACTAAACATTACCATTGATATGTCTGTTTGCATTCCTAAAAGGCAATTATCTATTCTAGTAAATAAAAGCAACTGGGAATGGAGACTCAGTGGAACTTGACTACTACAGTTGAGTTTTCCCCTGGCTTCTCCCCATAATTTCAACAATATTTATTGTTTTGTGTGTCAACTTGTGTGTCAGCTCTTTCTCTAAGACTTTGAGCCCGAAAGCCACACTGGTCGAGGCCTTCACAATTGGAGCTCTTGAACTGAGACTTGAAGAAAAAGGATTCACCAGAGCAAAAAATATCACCGGACCCGTGGTGGAAAATTAACTGCATGCAAAACTCATGTCAGCTGAGGAAGCTTGCAAATCCATAAGTGCTTGAGAGATTTCTTTTTTCTTCAGCTAGATCATAATGGGGCAGAATTTGTTGAAAGAGGAGTTTCCTGTAGACTTCTGGCTTGCATATTAAAGGATAAGCAGTTGCAGTTTCAGAAGATCTTCTTTTACAGTTTCTACAGATTATCTAATCTAATAAAAGAGTAATATGCAAATTAACCAACACTCTGAGACACCCTCAAGCCACGCCCACAAGCCATGCCCACCAACCAATCAGGAGCAGATATGCAAATTGACTCAACTAAGATGGCGGTGCCCAGTCTGCCTAAGCCCCAACTAAAGTAGCCAGGCCTGTTAGCCAGGCAGGTGATGGAGGAGGCAGGGGAGCCCAGGAACATAGCCATCAATGCAGGAACCTGGGAAGGGGCGGAGCTGGTGATCATGGGGTGCGGGGGCGTTGGGAGGTCTTCTGCCCAGGCCTGCATCCTAGGCCAGAGGTTACAGGCCTGGGAAGGGGCAGAACCAGCCATCTCAGGAGTTTGGGGGGTCTTCTTCCCAGGCCTGCATCCTAGGTCAGAGGCTACAGGCCTGGGTAGGGGTGAAACTGGGATTGGAGGGGTAAGGGTGGAGCCGGTGATGGGAATGAACTACATAAGAAACACATTTTCTTAAAGCTCATTGGCTAAGTTCCCTGTATGCCACTGGTAATATTCTTAGTAACTTGGGTAATAAGAATCCAAAAAGGCATCTAGGGTTTTTTCACCACACTCCTGGAGAAAAAAAAGTGAAGGTCCACTGCTGGAGGGCTAAGAAATGACATGTCCTGCCCTAGCCAGTTTGGCTCAGTGCATAATGCCTCAGCCTGCTGACTGCAGGGTCTGGGTTCAATTCTGACCAAGGGCATGTACGTAGGTTGCAGGCTCCTCCCTGTTTGGGACCCAGGTCAGGGATCATGCAAGAGCCAACCAATTGAAGTGTTCTTCTCACTTGATGTTTCTCTCTGTCTTTCCCTTCTCTTACACACTCTCTACGAATCACTGGAAACATATCCTCAGGTGAGGATAAAAAAAAATAAAGAAATGTCATATCCTATGAAAGACACATCTTGAAAATTCCTAAAGAAAGTTATTTTTTCATGGTGAAGGGACTGGAGTTCATGTTAATGAAAACACCTTGGTGGCTGCAGTGACTGACAGTGGCTGTAGCAGCAGGGTGATGGGACTGGTGGCTTCCCCTGATTATCCTGGTCGCTTCCCACAAAGGGAGGCCATACTGAGGCTTAGACCCGCTCTTCATGGGGAGCAGGGAGTGGGCCTAAGCCATCAGTAGGACATCCCCTGTGAGTTCCCAATATGTGAGAGGGGGCAGGCTGGGCTGAGGACCCCTCCCCAGTGCACAAATTTTGTGCACCGGGCCCCTTGTCTAATCAAATAAAAGGGTAATATGCAAATTGACCCTCACTTCATTACACTCATATGCCACATCCACAAGCCACGCCCAGAAACCAATCAGGGGGAAATATGCAAATTAACTCAAGTAAGATGGCAGCCCCCAGTCCACCTGAGCCTGGCAACTGAGGTAGCCAGGCCTGTTAGCCAAGCAGGTGGTGGGGGAGGCAGCAGGGGCTGAGGAGAAGAGTCATCAATCACAGGAACCTGGGAAGGGGCTGAGCTGGCAATTGTGGGGGTTTGGGAGTCTTCTGTATAGGCCTGCAGCCTTGGGCAAAGACCCCCAGCCTGAGGAGGGGCAGAGCTGGTGATCATGAGGGTTGGGGGATCCTCTGACTAGGTCTGTAGCCTCAGGCAGAGGTCCCTGGCCTGGGAAGGGGCAGAGCCATCCATCGAGGGGGTTGGGGGGTCTTTTGCCCAGGCCTGCATCCTAGGCCAGAGGCTACAGGCCTGGGTAGGGGTGGAGCTGGGATTGGAAGGGCAGGGGTGGAGCCAGTGATGGGAATGAACTACATAGGAAACACCTTTTCTTAATGCTCATTGGCTAAGTTCCCTGTATGCCACTGGTGATATTCTTAGTAACTTGGGTAATAAGAATCCAAAAGGTGATCTAGGGTTTTCCCACCACACTCCTGGAGAGAAAAAATGAAGGTCCACTGCTGAAGGGCTAAGAAATGTCATATCCTGCCCTAGCCAGTTTGGTTCAGTGCATAATGCCTTACTGATTGCAGGGTCTGGGTTCAATTCTGACTAAGGTCATGTACCTAAGTTGCAGGCTCCTCCCTGGCTGGGGCCCAGGTCAGGGCATATGCAAGAGGCAACCAATCAAAATTTTCCTCTCATTTTGATGTTTCTCTTTGTCTTTCCGTTCTCTTCCACATTCTCTAAAAATCAATGGAAACATATCCTCAGGTGAGGATTAAAAAAAAATAAAGAAAGAAATGTCATTTCCTATGAAAGATACATCTTGAAAATGCCTAAAGAAAGTTGTCATTTCTTCATGGTGAAGGGACTGGAGTCCATGTTGATGAAAACAACTTGTGGCTGTGGTGTCTGGCAGTGGCTGTAGCAGTGGAGTGATGGGGCTGGTGGTTTCCACTGATTAGCCTGGTTGCCTCCCACAAAGGGAGGAGAGGGGGCAGGTTAGGCTGAGGACTCCCCCCCCCGCCCCAGTGCATGAATTTTGTGCACCAGCCCCTAGTTATAGGATATAATCCATGGTTTTCTGATGAGGGTACATTGGATATTGAATGTTGGGAACAGATAGGTCAGAACTTCAAAGAAGCTCAAGAGCAGGGGAAAAGTTTGCCTCCAAATTGTTTCTCCTTGTGGGAAATGGTATTGCATTTGCTAGAGCCTTTCAGGGGGAAAAAGACATCCTTCCTTTGCATCCTCCACTCCTAAAGAAAAGCAAAGATAAATTGGAGGAGTGGCCTTCATGTTTTGATTCTGAAACATTTAAATCGCCACTTATAGAATCACCTATGCAAAAAGCCATCAGAAAAGAATTAAAGAACATGACAGTAGAAGATAGACTTGGTTTTCCTATTATATGGTAGCTAATCCACAATTCTCAAATCAAATAATAAGACAGCATGGAAGATTTGACTTGAAAATAATAAAGGCCTTGCATGGTAGTGTAATACAGAATGGTGCAAATGCTCCATTTATTGGAGAAATTATAACTAACATTTCTGAAGTGTTCCTAGCTCCTTATGATTGGTATTCTCTAGCCTGTGCTACTCTGGTTGGAGGAGATTATTTGCTAAGAAAAGGAGAATTTTTAGAGAAATGTCAAGAACAAGCTTCTTTAAATCTCAGACAGAATGTTCTCATAACTTTTGAGATGCTTGCAGGACAGAGACAATTTAGTGATGTAAAAAATCAGCTCCAATATGTCCAGCAGACAGATGAGAAAATTAGACTTTGTGGACAAAAAGCCTGGTGGACTTTACCAGCAAAAGGGGAACCTGAAGGAGCCTTTAGTAAATGCATGCAGAGGCTCACTAAATCATTCTCTGATTTTGTAGCTCGCCTCACTTTAAGCAGTGAGAAGCCAGATTCAACATGAGACAGCAGAAGACATTTTAACTCAGCAGTTAGCTTATGAAAATGCCAATGCTGATTGTAAAAAATGTCTAACACCTCTAAGAAAAAATAGCACCATTACAGAAATGATTCGAGCATGTCAGAATGTAGGGTCAGGCATATTTCAGGCAAGCTTACTAGCTGCCACAATTACAACAAGAAACAAATTATATTTGAGTTGTAGACAACAAAGACATTTTAAAAAGTAATGCAAGCAACCAAAAGGGACAAAAGGTGGCGCTCAGGGAGAATGTGTAGACATTCTGCCTACCAACTCAGATAATGCAGTTCTATGTCCCAGAGGTAAGGAGAATCATTGGGCCAATCAATGTAAATCTAAATTTCATAGAAATGGCCAGCCATTAAATCAAGGCATAGGAAATGGCCAGCTGTAGGGAAACGGCTGAAGGGGATCTCCACAGCCCCATTATTAAATAAGGGGAAGTTCCACCCTGCCAAGACCATAATAGATTCTCTCCATTAAGTCACTCCAGAAAGAAATGCTGGCTTTGATATTAATAGCACAATAACAATCACCTTGATCCCTGATATGGCTAGACAAGTTGTTCCTACAGGAATTTGGGGACCTGTGCCATCAGGAATATCAGGTTTAGTACTATGAAAGAGTGAAAATACGCTAAAAGTGTTACAGAAGAGCAAAGAAATGCCAAGCACGCTTCCTAGAGAAAAGGAGGAACCTATTTATTAACACTAGTAACTAGTGGACTCCAGGATAAATTTCTAAATCAGAGTGAAGTAACACACAGAGCCTTCGATTTTTATAAGCTTCTGGAGTCTTTGTCTTGCAGATATGGTTCCGCCCCCTTGTGGGCTTACAGGAAGGTTCCCAGGTTTTGGGGTTCCCAGGTCTATCAGATGATCTGTCCTGGGTCCTTCCTCCCTCCCACCACCCACAACAGGGCAGTGCATTGTTCAGTTTTTATGGGCTGACAAGCCTTGAAAGACCAGTTTCCTCCTCATTCCCTGCCCCCACCCTTATCCCACAATCTTTTTTTTTAGCCTTGTGAAGCAACGAATCCGCAGGGGGTGTTTCTGGTAACCAGGTATACAGTCCTGCAACCTTGAGAGCAGTGGGGGTGGTCAGGATGATGGTATGTGATCCTCTCCAGTTAGGAGTCAGTCCTTGGGTGGTCTTTACCCAAACAGAGTCATCAGGTTGGAAGGCAGAACTTCTTGGAAGTGCTCTTGGACTGCCCTCCGGTTAGAATGAAAAGCCTGCAAGAACTTGAATAAAAATTAGTTATGGATTTCAGCCTTTACCCACCAGAATTTGTAGAGGCCCCACTTGTTTCCAAGGCATACTTCCAGACCGCTTCAGTTCCCTCTTGCCTCTGTGGAGTCCACATACTCTGAAACAGCACTCCGCGCATGAGCTGTTGCAATTGTATACCTCCCATCAGCACGAATTGTCATTGATTCTTCTCTTGCCCACCAGAGAGCCTGAATAAGGGCAATCAACTCGGCCTTCCATGCCGAAGTCCTGCAGGCAAGCGTCTGAGATCAGATGGTTCAGTCCAAGCCAACCACCACCGCTCCCGCATACTTGATTCCTCCTTGGACAGAACTGCTCCCGTCCATGAATAGTACTTCATCTAGTGATGCCAGTGGGGTGTCAGTGAGGCCCAGGTGGGCTGTCTTTACAAAGTTGTCGACCTCTAAACAGTTATGTAGAGTTTCTTCAGGGTCATCATAAGGAAGGAGGCTGGTAGCAGGAGAGTCTGAAATTGTATGGCTCGAGCATTTGACATCCAGCGCTCCGGTGTGCTCACCACTGCATAGCTGTGGCTGCTACCACCTAGAGGCAAGCAGGCTAACTGGATGCAACAGGATCGAGTCTCTTGGACAAGTAGACTACTGGTCTTTTCCAAGGCCCAAGACTTTGGGCGAGGACTTCTTTGGCTATGCCCCTTGTCTCACATATGTACAGGTGGAAAGACTTAGTTACATCTGGTAGCGATAGTTGACCCATTGTCCTTGCTCTGCTCATGTCTGTCTAACTGCCTGATATATTACCTCAAGGACCCTGGCTCTGAATTCTTTTAGGGAAAATGGGCATTGAATTTCTTCTGTAGCTGCTTCATGCTGAGAAGGAATGGAGTTTCTTTCTCAGAGCCAAAAGATCCTTACTATCTGTCAGAGGGACGATGAGGCCTGGGCACAGAAGGACGTGGGCTTGTGACCTGGCAGAGACAAACTGTAATGAGTGGTCTGGTGGAAGGGAAAGAAAATATTTCAGTTTTAATAACCTCTATTCAAATATAATTTTTCTTCTCAAAATTACCTCTGTGTTTATTAAAAGAGCCAAGTTAAGACCAATTTTTCTATTGCATTCAATTTGACCTGATTGTTTGCATAAACACAACAAAAATGGTAACTCACTATCTTTGCTGGAATTTCATGATTGAATCTCAGTGTGCCCTGTAGGGCTGTAAGTCAAGCCATCCAGCTGCCGTCAGGCCTGCCTGCAGTATCTGCTGAGTTAGGTGAATCCCTCACCTGCAGTGATTCCATCTAAAGCCTATGCCCTAGGCTTTAAGGCCCATCTCAATAGCACTCCCACTCATCTTGGCCCAGAGTGCATGGGAGTTCTACAGGGATGCAGAGGCGCCCTTATTGCTCCCCTTCTACTCTGAACAGCTACCAGTAATGGTAGGGCATGAGCCTGATGCTCCAGCCCCAGCCATTTTCAGGGTTCCCAAGCAGGATACCAGGGTTTTATTTTTCCTGTGGCACTCTTATTGTCTTCAAGGCTTCAGAGTTCAGACAGGGCTCTTTAAAACATGATATTCCTGTCAAAGTTTCCAGTCAATAAATGTGGAAGCCCCTTTCACGTCTCACATGATTCAGGGTTCTGGTTCAGGGTTTTGGTTCTGAAGAAGGCCACACACAAATGAAAAGAGATTTAGAAAACATTTAATTTGGAAAATAGGGGCCAGGCGGTAGTCCAACTCTAGTGGGAGGACTACTACTTGCTCTGGCTTTTCCATCCCTTTTATTAAGATTAAAATTATAGGATACACCCATATCTCCTAGGCAGGAAACTCCAATAAAAGCCAATCAGTGAATTTAGGACTAACAGGTGGAGGCTTCTTCAACCAACAATATCTAGTAATTAGCTTTGACCCTTTAGAGTAATTAAGGTTGACCAGCCCTCCGAATTCCCTGTCCACAGCTCTCTACCATAAAAACAATGATTGGCTTCCAGCAAATAAAACCACTATTAGAAACTGGTCTTGTTGAATTTATGCAAAGAAATGTATTGCCATGATTTATTAAGCATTTCCAAATTTTGGAGGAATTATATAAGGAGAAAAATATACTGATCATTTTAAAGATATTTTGATTTTTCTTGTCAGTCCTTTTCATGGACTCTTCAGAGTGATATACCTGTCTTCAAATAGTAAGAAGAAATTTACAATGTGTCTATATTCAAATAGATAGTCACAGCTGTCCCTGTAGTAGGGCTCCCCTTATTCCTTTACAGGGTCTCACATGTAAAATATCTCACAGGTCTGTAATTCCTGTAACAGAAGACTAGTGCTCACCATTTCACTACTTCCCTGTGATCCCAAAAGGTCTCTCTCACTTTCCTAAAGTTGAGGTTTGTGCCACCCCTGACATGGGCATGATCACACAGGTCTGCAAAACAGTATACAGGCTGCCAACTGTCTCTCAATAGAGACCAAAACATGATGAGTATTCTTTGTTCAGTTGGGCACCTGCCCTGTTGACAGCTGAATTTAAATCTGTAAGAGAATTAAGATTGCTATATTTACATAATGAAGTATAACATTGGCACTGTGGCCACTTCTGACAGCTAAATCTTCTGCTACTAAACATGACATATGGTAGGACTATACAAATATCTTAGGGAGGTGACTAAAGTCTATTCTTGACCTTGTCTCTCTGGAGCCATGTGCATGAAGATGCAGGCATCATCTAAGTCTATTATACAGTTTTCTGCAGGCCACTGTCAGGGCTGTGTGCAGTATCTTGTTCCTCTTTCCAGTCACAAACACAGTCTGTCCAATTCCCCAAAATATATTCTGGCATGAGATAAAGTTGCTTCGCTGTACACAGGTAGTTTAACCCCTATACAAGAGGGCTTGGACCTCTGCCTAGAAAACTGCAGTCTACAAGGTCAATATGCAGCCTCTGGTCCTCCCAACCCATCGGGGTCTCAGCCAGTCCCTCAATCAGACTTCTGTTCTCTTGGAGAATCTCAAACTCTTGAAGGCTCCCTCCCAGGTCCAAGGAGAACACTTTTCCTTTGCCCTTTTGTTAACAATGTTTACTAGTTACAGGGTCCTGCCATAAGTTGACAGTCCCAAACAGCCAGAGTTTCAGTTAGAAACAGCCCTGCATATTACAAAGTGTTCCTGTGGCAGTGGGTTGGGTACCAGACCCCTGCCATTGTACCCATTCCCCGTGGCAGAGCAGTGATCAGGCCTCTCCCAAGGGAGTGCACTGGAAGGGGATATCATCCCTCCTCTGCTAAAAGCAACAGGTACTGAACCCTTTCAGTTAACCAGCTTCATTCCCAGCCACGTTTACAAATTCCAGGGCCTGTCTTCTTTTAACCAGAAATCCAAATGACACTGGCCTGTATTATTTCCTATTATGAGTTAGAGGAATAGACAGTGGGAGTTTTGGAGAAAACTATCCTCTGTCACTGTAGTAGCCCTCCCTTTCAGAGACTGGGGTCCAACCTGTAGAGGAAAATGACTCTTAGTTGGCCTGGAAAAGAAGGCAGAGGATGACAAGGGTGCAGGAAAATTTTACTAAAAACCTAGAGAGTCTCCTGAAAGAAAAGATTCTTAATTCAGCACAGGCAGGGGGCAGGGCCCGTAAAATCTCTCCACCCTTCAGAGCTGTGAGCCCACCTCTGAATGCCCTAGTTAAGCAAGAAAAGCCACAAATACCTTTAAATCTACCCCAGAATTCTAAAATTTCAACCTAACACAGCAAAATCACAGAGCAAATCCAAGTCGCTAGTACACAAAGATAGACAGAAATTTTTACTAAGTGGGCTGATGCCTCCTGTGATAGAGAGAAAAATTCTCTGAGAAAAATAACTCAACAGTGCTGCTTAAGACCCCTGTAGACCATCATGGGTTCAGTGTTCAGCAAATCAAATGTTTTAACCAGACAATCGAACAGAAATCAAAGTAGCTTTCACTTTCACACAGACCAGTTAATCACACTCTCTCAAACTATCCCAGACTGGAGCTGAGCAGGTAATGTCCAACACCCCAGATGGGCATGGCACCCACCCCCAGACCAGAATTCTCAGCCAACATCTTAGTGAGAGCCTACTGGAGGAGTTAAGGCTGTGTCCAGCCCTCCCCTTCTTGATAGCAAACAAACAGAAAAGTGAACCCATAATTCCTTAATAGAATCTGAATTTACTCACCTCCGGAGTTCTGATTCTTGATTAGCTGATGAAGTCTTATGATTTCTGGGGAGATGATCAAGCTCCCCCTTCTATTCACTTGGAGAAGGCCTGACTGACTAGGGCCCCTACCTTACAGATTCTGTCTACAGGTTTAGAGGTGTCCATCCACTTTTTCCAGATGCCAGCCGGGTCCTGGGCTGAGGTCCAGGAGTGCCTGGAGTTACCCTCAGTTCAATTCTGCTAAAACAGCAGCAGGCACCTTCTAGAGGCCTGTCCCATGACCCCTGCGTCCCAAACCTTGTCCACTCACTGGAGGCTAAACAAAGCCAAATGTGGTTAGCGTCCCGATTTCAGGGAACCATATGTTACAGAAGAGCAAAGAAATGCCAAGCACGCTTCCTAGAGAAAGGGAGAAACCCACTTATTAACACTAGTGACTAGTGGACTCAGGAGAAATTTCCAAATCAGAGTGAAGCAACATACAGAGGCTTCACTTTTTATAAGCTTCTGGGGTCTTCATCTTGGTTCTGCCTCCTTGTGGGTTTAGAGGAAGGCCCCAAGGTGTTGGGGTTGATGATATCAGATGATCTGTCCTGTGGCCAGCAATAACAACCTTTCTCCCCAACCAGGGCAGTGCATTGTTCAACTTTTATGGCCTAACAAGCCTTGCAAGACCAGTTTTCTTCTCAAAAGGACTAACTGTTTTTCCTAGAGGCATAGATTCAGAATATAAGGAAGAAATCAAAGTAATTTTAGAATGAAAACATATTATGCAAATTATTCCAGGACAAAGAATTGTTCAGCTCCTGCTTTTACTTTATATTCAGCAAGGTGAATTTATAAACAGAAAGAGAGGAACACAAGGATTTTGGAAGCTCAGATATATATTGGATACAGGAAATTAGCAAGACCTATCCTATGATTAATCTAAGAATAGAGGGGAAAATGTTTAAATGTCTAGTAGACACTGGAGCAGATATTAGTGTCATCAGTCAAGAATTCTGGCCTCCAAGTTGGTCCATGGTAGAAGCTAGGGGCTTTATTAGTGGTGTTGAAATTTCTGATAACACACAACGCAGTGCTGCAGTGTTAAAGTGGGAAGATGAGGAAAGACAAACAGGACAGTTTCAACCCTATGTAGTCTCTGGAATTGCAGTCAACTTATTGGGCTGAGACATTTTAGAAGGTTTACATGCTTGTATTATTACCAGCAAAAGACAATAGTTAATAACTCAGATAGGATATCAAGCTGGTTAAGATTTAGGAAAAAATAATCAGGAGATTAAAGAACCCATTCAGGCCAAATGAAACACAGGAAAATGAGAATTGGAATATCAGTTTTTTTAGGAATGGTAACTGCTCAATCTCCTCGCCCCCATGCTGAGCCTATACAATGGAAATATGATAGGCTTTTATGGGTGGATCAGTGGCCATTAACCAAGGAGAAATCTAATCTAATAAAAGAGTAATATACAAATTAACCATCACTCCGAGTCACCTAAGCCACATCCCCAGCCAAGCCACGCCCCCAGCCAATTAGTGTGGTTATATGCAAATTAACCCAGCCAAGATGACAGCTGGCATCTTGAGCTAGAGCAAACAGGAGGTTTCCATTGCAACTGACTGCCTAGGTTGGCTGGGCCTATGCTCAAGGCAACAATGTTTCAATTATAGAAGCCACGGAGCTGAAGCAAACAGGAGGCTTAATTGCCTGCCTAGGCCTCCTCTCAAGGTAACAAAGTTTCAATTATAGAATATAAATAAAACCCAAAAACCTGATTCCAGCCAGCCTCTCTGGGACGTTGGGTCAATGGGAGCTGTGGGAAGCCTGAAAATGACCCTCAGGGAGCTTAGCCAATGAGTGGTAAGAATAGGTGTTTCCTCTGTAGTTCACTCTTATCACTGGCTCCACCCCTACCCCTCCAATCCCAGCCCCACCCCTGCCCAGGCCTGTAACCTCTGGCTGAGGATGCAGGCCTGGGCAGGGGACCCCCAGACCCCTGAAATTGCTGGCTACAACCCTGGCCCAGGCTGGCCAGGCACCCCAGTAGGGACCTGAACCCTGAAGGGACTCTGGGCAGCCTGAAAACAGCCCTCAACCCCTCACCCAGGCTGGCCAGGTAAGCCAGCAGGTGGACAACCCCCGAGGGGTCCCAAACTGCGAGAGGGAACAGACTGGGCTGAGGGACCTCCCGAGTGCACAAATTTTTGTGCACCGAGCCCCTAGTTAAATCATATTCATGAATTAATACAGGAACACGTAGAGACTGGTCATATTCCAAGGACTTCCAATAGTCCTTGGAATACTCCTATACTTACAATACCTAAGAAGGCAGCAGGAAATGGCTATTGTTACATGATCTTGAAGCCATTAACACTACTATGCATACCATGGGAGCTTTACAGCCTGGATTCTCAGAGCCTTCACAAATCCATCTAGATTGGTCTCTCATAGTAGTAGATCTAAGGATTGTTTCTTCACCATTCCCTTGGCACCACAAGAATGACAAATATTTGCCTTTTCAGTGCCATCATTTGATAATATAGAGCCTATGAAAAGATATCAATGGAGAGTTTTGCCTCAAGGAATGGCCAATAGCCCTACTTTATATCAAAAATAATATGTAGCTCAAGCTATTCAGCCTTTAAGTAAGAAATATTTCCAGTGTTATATTGTCCATTACATGGGTGACTTGCTCCTAGCGAGTCCATGGAAAGAACAGACTTTAGCAATGTTTTCTTAATTAGAAAAGGAACTTCCTAAATGCAGGTTAAAATTTGCTCCAGAAAAAGTACAATAAATGCCTTTTAAATATCTAGGTACCATAATTAAAAACCAATATATTAGACCTCAGAAGGTAGAAATAAGGAAAGACTGCCTTAAAACCTTAAATGACTTTCAAAAATTATTAGAGGATATTAATTGGTTAAGACCTTATTTAAAAATCTCTATAGGAGAAATGACAAATTTATTTAATATGCTTAGAGGTGACTCTAATCTTTCCTCACCCCGAGTATTGACCGATGAAGTTAGGAAGGAGTTGCTAAGAATTGAGCAGGCAATCTTCTCAGCACAAGCAGCACAGATGCAGCCTGAATTGCCTTTACTGGGACAGATTAATCCTACCGCAAATAGTCCCACTGGAGTCATCTTCCAGAATAAAAACTCTCTTGCTATTATTGAATGGGTACACCTAGGACATTAATCCTCTAAAACTGCAGTTACATATATAGAGTTTATGGCTCAATTAATATTTCAGCTTAAAAAACACTGCAGACAGCTTAGAGGACAAGAACCCCAATGTATTTATCTTCCTCTTACTGGGAAGCAATTAGAAATGTTATTTCAGACTGATTTAAATTGGCAAATTGGATTGAGATTCAGGGAAACTTAGTTGTCACCTACTAAAAGACAAATTATTAAAATTTTTATATTATACCCCTATTGTTATACCAAAAATTACTAGGCAGGAACCTATTCCTAAATCATTAACTGTTTTTACTGATGGGTCATCAAATGGCAAAGCTGCTTATCATACAATGCATTTAGACCAAGTCATCTAAACTAGTCATACTTCTGTACAAAAAATTGAGTTGGAAGCTATTACAGCTTCATTACAAGATTAGCAAAAGCCACTTAATATTATCTCTGACTCTTCTTATACTGTAGGTTTATTAAATAGAATTGAAACTGCTCGTTTAAATGCATTTTTCCTAGAGATAACGATCTCAGTTTCTGATAATAGCCAGCCTTTGGAAAGGGTGGAGTTGGGGAAAGGGGCAGGGAGAGAAGGTCAGAAAAAGAGAGAGTAGTTCAGATAAGTAAAAATCAACAAAAACCTATCTCTCCCTGCTGACGTCCCCCCCCCGCCCCCACTATTCTGCATTAACCATTTACTCTGTCCTTAATTGCTCTCCCTCCTTTACTACTCTTGATCTCTCCGACCAGTCCAGTTGTTTGTCTCCATTTAAACAGTGGGCATTTCAGAGAAAACCACATACTATCACTATAGTAGGCCTCCCTCCTGGAGGCTGGATTCCGACCTGTGGAGAAAAATGACTCTTAGTTGGCATGGCACAGGGAGACTTTTTTGCAGACTGAAAGCCTGGAGGGCATCCTGAAAGAAAAGATTTTTAATCCAGTTACAGATGTTGTCACAACAGGATGAAGGAGGAAGGGAGAGATCAGGTAATGTCCTCTATGAGGATCCTAATAAATAACTGAAAACGGCAAATCAAACAAAGACAACAGGCTGTATGAGACACAAACCAGGGTTAACGGGGTCTACAGACAGTTAATAATAACTTCAACCTTAGTTTTGTTGTGGGTGGTTCACATTGGACTATGATGTCACAGGCAGGGACAGGGCCTGCAAATCTCTCCAAACGCCAAAAGAGATAAGAAAACCATAAATAACAAATTATTTGTTCTTGTAATTTACTACTTTTGTTAATTTGCTAAGCACATAGTTAACTTGAAAAGACTTCTCTGTTGCTTTTCTTTACAAGCAATCTCAGAACCAAGCAATCTTGGAACCTAGCCTTTGTTATAGCCTTTAAATCTACCCTAGAACTTCAAAATTCCAATTTAACACAGAAATTTACAAATCTTTACTTATACAAACATAGACAGACATTCTTATTAGCTAAATAGGCAGACTTCCTCTCTGCCACAGCGGGCCCACCCCATCTTTAAACAAACATTAGAAAGAGATAACAAAACACTCACATTTGTACAGTCAGAAGGCACAAAGTAGCTTTTACTTCATACAGACCAGTTAACTCTCTCAGTAGATTAGCCTAACTGGAGCTGAGCAGATAAACAAAACAGTGTCTAACTCCCCAGATGGGCATGGGAGCACTCCTGGCACCCACACTCCAGAACAGAATAAAACAAAGAAACACAGAAACAGACAAACAAAGGGCCCCAAAGAACAACCTTCCAACTCCATGGAAGCAAAACCAAAAGCTAGGCGATGGTCTCATGCCGACCCGGCAGGAGCGACCCGCCTCGCCTCAGATCCTCGAGGGGTATTCCCATCCCTCTGGTCTCAAATCCTGGAGGGGATATTCCCATCCCTCCCGGGAAGATTGGAATGTCTTCCAAATCTTCTGGCCCGTGTTCCTCTCCGGCGTGTCCACCTAGACTGCTTCGGGCACTACTAAAAATGAGCTCACACAAAAGAGACAGACAAGACAGACACCTACCATGGCCAATCAGGCTCTCCGGGTTGGGGTCCCTTGGAGGTCTTGGGGATCCCGGACACACCCCCTAATGTTATGCCCAAATTCATGATCCCCAAAGACCATCAGGGACCTCGAGTCCGATGCAAAAGCAAAGAGCCTTTATTCAAGCTAGCTCGAGCTCAGTCCCACACACACTCACTGACGCAGTGGCAGGGCGGAGAAAGAGAGCAAGTTTCAGGGGAACAAAGGTTTTATAGGGGGTCTGGAAGTAGTGGGTGGGGTAATATGTATGGCCCCTGTTGATTGGTCAAGGGAAGGACCAGGATTTGGTTTCACAGGGGGCAAGCTGCAGTTAGCCTAATTTGGACTTGGGTCATTTCCTCTGCATCCCTATTGGCCAGTTTGAAACGGGGGGGGGGGGGGGGGGGGGTTG
>PVJC01009125.1:0-46686 GCA_004026665.1 Murina feae | reverse complement strand
TGACCTATGAACCAGGAGGTCACAATTTGATTCCTGTCAGGGCGCATGCCCATGTTGTGAGCTCCATCCCCAGTAGGGGGCGGGCAGGAGGCAGCCGATCCAAGATTGTCTCTCATCATCGATGTTTCTCTCTCTCTCTCCCTCTCCCTTCCTCTCTGAAATAATAAAAACAGCTTTGTTTTTTTCTTAAAGAGTGTACCGGGATTTTTGCTGGCAACTTCCTAGAATCATGGCCACGTAAGAACCTCGTAAATCAGCAGGAGACAGAGGCCACTTACTACTTTCTGAGAAAGTACCGCAGAGGACAGTTAAGATGACAAATGTGTACTCGAGGCCCTGCACTCCACAGTGTCTGATGTGTACAGTATCACACAGTGTGTGACAGTGAACAGTGTAGTCACAATGGTGACCATCAAGTCAAGAAAGTATGGAAGTCAACAGCTGAGAATCTTGACATCAGAGTTGACTTTCCTCAATGTGTTCATTGGTATGTAAATCTTAACCACCGGAAGTTTGAGAGAACATTAGAGTACAAAGCAAAGGTATATCTGCCATATTAATATTGATACTAAATTTGAGAGCAATTCAAAATTTCTAGTTTTAATTACATCATTCTGAGCAGAGAATCATGGGAAAGAATTCAGTTCACTCAAACATAAAGATCCACACAGTCTCAAAACTCCACCTTGTTATTGCCAACCCTTCTATGTTTATCAACTAGCTTCAAATGTACAGGTGTTCGATCACCTTTTAGTTTTCAACTGCTGTACTTGAGAATCGTAAAGATTAAGTATACAATATTCCATTTACACTTTCCTCATTTTAAAGCGACTGTTCTTGTATTGGAGAAGTTTGAAGTATGGATTAGTATAAACACTGAACTAAGAAAGTCTTGTATTTTTTACTGTTAAAAACTGAATGGCTAAGCACCAGAATTCTCACATTTATCTCTTTCGACACTCATGGACTCTGAAGTTGAAAGGTCATAGTAAAAATAAATTATATTAGAGAAAAATAAATAATTATCATGTTAGCACTCGGCTAGACTTTTTGATTCAATGCATTTTTAGCATTTAGAATTTACATCTTTTGAGTTCTATGCATGATTTGTTTGGTTAATTGATTTTGTACATTCTTCCAGATTTATGTTTATTTATCTACTCATGTAGTGCAAATGATGGACAGTTCATAGAAAGAACATTTAGACTTTGCCTAGTTGCCTTGAATAAAAATAAGTTCTGAACAGAAGATTAAACCTTTGAGAGAGAAAATATATTTCTCATCACGAAACTTAGTGCCTTAGCACATTTTAGAGGTTAAAAAGTTAGCCTTAATGATACACGACTGAATTAGGAATTTATGGTTTCATTGACTTAAAATTATATAGTATGACCAAAACTATCAATATAGAATGCTAGATGTATATACTCCTTAAAGTTAAATAAAAATGAAATATTGAAAATATAATGATTTACAAATAGCCAAGTCAATATTTCACATATTTTTTCCAGAAAGTAGTGTCAATGTGAAATGTATCAGCCACAGTTCACACCAAAAAGAAAATTAAAGTTTCTGTAAAACTTAAATGTTAATTTGTATTTCAGATTTAAATGAAAAAGAAGTGTTAAATCGTGGTTATAAAGACAAATAAAAATGTGATATATTCTGCATAAAAAATCACCATAAAATTTTCTAGTCAACTGAAACTTTAAATGTGATAAAATTAATCTCTCTCATGTTAAGAATAAGAAAAAGTAAATAGAATATTTAAAATGTGTTATATTTCTTGAGAGTTATAATGTAATTATGAAGCCAGTAAATGCTATTGGAATTACAAAGATTACATTTCATTCCTGGTTAATAATATTGATGGTGATAAGTTATGTTAGATGATATACTCTTACGTACAACATGCATATATCCCCATATTTATATTCTTACTTATTCATAATTATATTGCTGTGTTCATGACATACCAGTACATTACAATATATGTATGTACATCATACTACTTTACACATAATTCAGTAATATACGGATGACATATTAATTACATGTAAGTATACTATAAAATAAATATTGGTTGATTCCTACATTTTAATACACTATGAACTGTACCGTCATTATGGTTTTTAAAAAATTCTAAAAGTGAATGAAAAATAGGAATTATTTTTAGCTGCAT
Organism: Murina feae; assembly: GCA_004026665.1. Taxonomy (NCBI): domain Eukaryota; kingdom Metazoa; phylum Chordata; class Mammalia; order Chiroptera; family Vespertilionidae; genus Murina; species Murina feae. The sequence goes on along the minus strand of PVJC01009125.1, from coordinate 44,504 downwards.
TTTATATTTGCAAATATTAGTACCAAAAAAAGCAATGCTCAGGCTAGAAAGCACATAATCTGAGCAACCCCACTTACCTTCTTTGTATAAAGGGTTTAAGTAAAACAATGCATACAGTTTTGAAATTGTTTGAATGAATGAAATATACATTCTAGCAAGTTATGTTCACACTATAGATGGATATCAATTACCTAAAACACTTTAAATAGTATCTCACATGTACTAAGCTCTCAATTAAATAGCCACAATTGCTATTATTATCATCATCATCATCATTATTATTGCTGTTACCACTTCTCTGGATGTTATGCTACTGCAGTATTATTTCAAACCAATATTATAAATGAGCAGGCAATGGCACTAGGATGTCAAGTCAGCTGCTATTTGCCCACAGATGCAACGTGGCTCCAATTAGAATCACAGCATATTCTTGGCAGCACATGAAAACGCATTTCTGAAATATAATTGGTAAACACCCAAGGGCATACAAAACACTCTGAAGAATTAAAGTGTGATTGTGGATGTCTGCTAGATATCAATGTTTTTTACAAGGCTATGGCGATAAAGAGAGCCATAAAGGAATAGGAAAATAGGTAAGAGAAACAGAATAAAGAGCTCACACAGATCTTTTCTATCTGAAACAGCTAAAATTACAGATCAACAGGAAAAGGATGATTACGCAATACAATATGGAGGGACCCTAATGATCGATAGAGGAAAACTTGACCCCTGCCACACACCATCCACAAAGCCACGCGGAGAACACCTTACACGGGAAAGCAGAACGTGAAACCCATCGGAGGAAACTTTGACACAATATTAAGCAGAGAGGGATGGAGAGAAGATACAAATTAAAACCATAAAGAGAAAAGGGAAACCTTGAACACGGGCCCAATTCTCCGCGCTGGAGATCCCACGGCTCCCTTATAAAATTTAAAATGCTGTGTCCTTTTTGATACATTTAAATACATGTTTATAGATCATAGTGATTCAATAGCTCATCACTTATCATTTCAAACAGAGTGCAAATGTTCTGTGTTCAGAACCACCATTGCTTGATACTGAAATGCCCATGTTTGCTTCACTGCTCATGACGTGACATCCTGCTCAGCTCATCTCTGTCAGCAGGAGCAGGCCTTGTGGCTAAGACGGTCATTTCAGCGCACCAAGCAACCGCCTCTTGAACAGACGGCAGGATGACCGAGACCGCTGTGTCACCAATCGCCCGTCCTGCTCCTCCCCCTCACACCTGCGCAGGGAAGGGGAAAGCGAAGGCCGAGATTCTGTTAGGAGCGAGGGGCAGGGGAAGAGCCACGGGACAGAACGTCCACAGCCTGTTCCAGTCTACCCACCACTCCACAGGGACCAAGACTCTCCGCAGACAGCTGCCAGGAACTCCATCCACGTGCTACGTGAAAGCAACAGACATGTCAGGGATACATGCAATGCTAGGCCACACCGGGGCCATGTTTATTAGTGAATTTTCCCCTTTTTTCACTAATAATTTTTAGTAAACAGAATCGCATGAGTTGAAAGTCCACGTGTACACGTGAGCCACGCACACCGAGTCATGAAAATAAAGCCAGAGAGTGTAAAGCATTACCGTATGGAAGTGACATTTCTCAGTGAGGACAGGGCAGGACCGAAGGCACCGCCGTTTCTGGAAATCCAAGCTCTGGCAAAGCTATCAGGTAACACCAGCCGCCCGAGGTTCCGTTTTCTCGGGGTTTCAGCCACTGACGCTAATCTACAGAGAGCACACAATTTTTTTAAAAAAGTTTTAAATTGAAGATAAGGAGGATGAAAGCATGCTAGACCCCGGGGTGACCTGGAAGACTCAAGCCTTCCTCTCCCGAAATCTCACTTGAAATGAATGAGTCTGCGTATCTTGCTCGGGGTAGAATGCGTAGGCATCAGCAAGGTCAGGGAAGGTCACCAGGTTCTCCGGACTCTTGCAAAATTTCTTAAATGCATCTTCAGTTTTCAGAAATATGGACATATGTACACATACACATAAATATATGCACTTAATATATATTTACTTATTTACATACAGAAATAGATTAAGCATTGCTTTTTGAGGACTTCCTTTTCTTGCTTCTGCTATGAGTCATTAAGACAGTAAGAGGTATGCTTAATTCTGTAATGACACAAAACACTGGCTATCCTAGTCATGTAAATTGATATATTGTTTAAGTGCTGGGGATTGAAATTCCTGTGTGTGTCATTAAATTAATAAGCTGGATTACAACCACTGAGAAAGAAACCCAGTATTTCATGCTTATTTCTCCAAAATGTCAATTTCCCTGCTCCCTTTCCTGTGGGTTCCCCCGTAAAAATGCAGAGAAAACCACACTTTCCAGCGAGCAAGGATTTGCCGTTCCCTTCCAACACCTCTCTCGGCCTCAAAGGCCTCACGTGCGTGCTTTGGCTCGAGGTCCACGTAAGTCACATGATCTTGGTTTTAACCACCTGTTTTACAATCGCCTCTTCCTTAAAGAAGTAGAAGAAGCTATTTTTCAAACTCGACGTGCCTAAGATACACAGTTTTTCCTAAAGTATTCAATTCTGTGTTTGAAAGCGGCACCCTAACCCTGAGTGTTCACGCGCCATGACTGGGTCCTCATGTAGGCCACGCAAAAGAAAAACAGGTTCCCACTGGGGCTGTCTTCCGCGTGAACTCTAAGTGATCAAACACTTAACTACAAAGCTAAGCGTTTTGGGGGGGAGGCACCCGGGACCCTGGCTTCCCTAGCAGCCCAGGCTTCATCTGGAAGGTCGTCCGGAAGGGCATCCGGTCTAATTAGCATATTACACCTTTATGATTATGGATGTGGGCTCAAGGCAGCTCACCTTAGAATAACCTTGAAATCACCCGAAGAGAAACCCTGCCCCCAGCTTCCTAAGGTACGTCCTGAATCACGGGTTTTTAGAATGTTGCAAGAAGGCGATGCTGAGAAATCTTTTCCTCTGTGGTTACGTCATGCAGGCCTACGCTAAACAAGGACAGGATGTCCTTGAGATCTCTTTGGAATAACTAAGGTCACACAACTTTCTAAGGAATGAAGTCACCGTTCTGCCGGGGGAGCCGTGTGAGAAAGCGCGCGCAGGGAGCCATGAAGTCATATGTAATAGTTAACTTGAGCCCCAGGCAGAAATCAGACGTAACTGAAATCAATGCCGTTGATTTGCGGCGCATCGGATGTTCCTGTCAACATGGTTTTACCTAAGTCTCTATAAATTGTGTGGAAATACCGGGAGGCTGGGAGAAAACCCCTTTAGTCCAAACTGCACCCCCACAGCCTAGGGATAAACTGACCGCGCTTTCCTAATGAAGGCGACGCTTCCGCACCTGTCGGTGCAGAATGAGCAACTTTCCAACTTATCTTAGTCTCCTTCTCCTGTAATTTACAAGTATTTGGAGTATACATTTACATAATTATTTCATGTTTTTCATTGGAATCTTCAAAAAATATTTCCTTATTTCATTATGGGCAGACATAGGTACTACTGAGTATGAACTATGGGGACATTTCTGTTGCAAATAAAAATGACAAGTCCCTGGGAAATACTTCTGCATTTATTCCAGGTTCACCGAAATGTATGCACCTTCTTACATAATAAGGACAATTTATTATTTTGCCAAAAATGCATACAATGCTTTAATGCATTTCTAGAAACACCACAGCCTGCTTTTAAGCTCTTTCTTATAAATTAATAAAATTATTCATGAAGTCTTATATTGTCAATAGGTTCCCAACTTCACTTTTTAAAAATATATATATCTTTATTGATTTCATAGAGGAAGGGGGAGGGAGAGAGGTAGAAACATGAATGATCAGAGAGAATCATTGATCGGCTGCCTCCTGCACACTACTAGGGTTTGAGCCCAAAACCCGGGCATGAGCCCTGACTGGGAATTCAACTGTGACCCCCGGGTTCATAGGTCAATGTTCAACTACTGAACCACACAGGCTAGCCCAATTCACTTCTTATGAAAATATTCTTCCCCAAAGCTTCCCAAGTATTTATTTTGATCAAATACTATAATATTCTTTATAAATCTAGGAGAAATATTGAAAGTAATTAAATAAAAATGATATGATACTGACTTATTCAAAACAAAAGTTCTTAGAAGACATGTAGAATATTCCCCATAGTTACTAATATGCAGTCAGTAGTACCCTACTACCTATACACATTAGCCTCATAGCTACTTTGCATAATATTTAAGAAAATGCAATTTAGGGGACACACTACTTCCTTACCAGCTCACAGTTTTAGAATCTACGATTAATTATTCATGGTAGAAAACATTAGCTTCTTTAGTTCAAATTGAATTTATAAATAGCTTTTAATCATAGAAATCTAAAGACTGCTATTTACTTGTTGGTAATTTTTTAAAAATCTAAACCAACTGGTGTTTCATTTAAATGTACTAGGAGAGAGAAATATTCATGCCCTGTCAACATTCTGTTATCCCGGCTTTATCACTTCTAATTAAGGCTTTGACTCTAAAATGAAGACTCTGAGACAAGTGGTACTTTTAAACTCGAGGCTCCTGCCTGTGATGTAACATGTGAATGAGGGTGCGAGCAGGAAATGAAAACCACATTAATCATTTCTGAAAGAACAACAGTAAGAACAAAACACCAAATTCATTTTCGGGATAGGCAGAGATAAGTATCTGCTGAAATTTAAGATTCAGCCTCAAAACGATGAATATCATTGATGTAGGAGAACTCTCGAAAAGACAGAACAGGGCGATTTGGGGGGCACGTTTATGAGAAAATTCTGAGAGCTCTGAACAACTATCCTTCTATTGGGATGAAAACAAAACAAAACAAACAAAGGCCAGGAGACAAACTCCTTTTGAAAATTGGTTTCACGTTAAACAGCTTTTGTAAATGGGAGAGGAGAGACTAACTAGGACCCAAACTTTTAAACTCAAGAAATAAAAAAGAGAAAAGAAGAAAAAAGATGACAGTTGGCTCAGGACACAGGACTCGGCCATCTTTTCCAGAAACCTCCTTTCTGACGGAATGAAGAAGCCACCAACCAGGACAGCACGCTCTGGGATACACAGGGCTGGGACTGGCCTCTAGAACGTAGATCGTCCAGGGAACTGCCTGCAGCCTGTATGAAGCGATGTCCTCACAGCTTCCAGGAGGGACTGGCCAATGACACACACCTACGCTGTGTTTCTATTACAGGTCGGGGTGCATATAACGGGTCAACGCTTCTCTTACATTGATGGTTCTCTCTCCTTCTCTCTCTCATCACTTGGGGGAAAAGACACATATCCACAGGTGAGCCTTTTTAACCAGAGAGGACCTTGACAGCACAGACCCACTTCACCACTTGCAACTTGGATGCCCGCAACGTTGGGTGGCGCTGGCCTAGCAGCCCTGTTTCCTAACAGTGACCCCCAGGACAAAAGGCACGTGAGGAGAGCGCTGCCTGAGGCTGCAGCTACGCTATGCTCAGGCTGGGCCCCAATGACCTGTAGGTAGAAAGGAGTGTGATCAGTATTTATTCTGAACTGCAATACGGATCTCGTGTTTTCAATACAAAATGGGGCGAGGGAACATGTGCCGCTTCCAGAACATTCCCTGGGGCTCTCACTCACTGCTCAGTAAGAACCCAGGGCAAGTGCAGTAACCATAACCCAACAGAGGGACGACCACTCAGCGCTGAAGGTCTGAGCGTCCCCACCATCAAGCAACCCAAACCAGGCCAGTTCCCAGCTGCAGACGAGGGGATGCCCTGATGGGTGGGTGGGAAGGTGGGTGCTAGTTATCAATTACCGGCTCCCAAACAGTCTGCCTCTGTCATTAACAGCTCAGACACCCCCCCCCCCCGCCCCCACATTAGCTTCCCAGCTTCCTCTGCGTTGCTTCCTTTCCCCTGTCCTGGGATTACACTGCACACTACTTAGAGCATCAACACTAATTTTTGAGCTATATTTTCAAGGGAGCTCGGACAAAGTCATCCCCGAAGAACAAAGCGATATTAACACATTGCGGGCAGTTAGTTCCGTGAGGAAGCGCAGAAAATGAAATTCTGTGTAGCATAAATCCAACAGATGGCAGTCTAGGAAACAAAGCCTTACATTTAGCTAAACTAACCAAATAGGTGGAGAAATGTGATAGATATAGTCTTTATTCTTTCCCAGTTTTTTTTTGTTTTTTTAACATGATCGATTTCTCCGTTTTAAATAGTTTTAATTCAAATATATTCGAATCCAAGATTTTTTTTTAAGTGTTCACCTTTAAGCACAGGAACCGCATGGGATTAAAAGCACATCTTCTATGGAGCAAGGAAATCAAAGGGTAATTAACAGAGAGCAGACAATGGGCTCCCCTTCACAAAAGAAGTCACTTGGGATCCTAAGTGCCCTTTTGACTGCGGTTCATGTTATAATGGACGTCATTATGCAGCCTCCCAAGATTTTCCTAAGGTCAAAGAAATGACTCAGTGTGAATGTGTGTGTGCCTTTCCCCCACCCCCACCCGCCTCAGCTTTTCAGAAGTCCATTTAAACACTCTGTCCCCAAGAACTCTAGAGCTTACACCTGATTTAAGGGCTGGTAAGAACTATGGCGAGCCCCCACACTGGGCGCTTCCTGTGCTGTGCCAGCTCAGCCAGGTTCGGTGAGCCTGAGAGGGGGGGCGGCGAAGGATTGAGAAAAGAATGACGAGAAGAAAACGGGGTCTCGGTGGGACACTGTCCTCTCTGATGGAGAGCTAGCGACAGTGCCCAAAAGCCAAGTCCTTATTTTCTAGCAGATTCCACGAGGCAAAGTGAGGGTGTAGTCAAGATGTTTACAACCTTCTCGTGGGTTTCCATCCTACTCAACTACACGCACCCGAACTCGATCAAGCCCACATCACTTAGGCACGTAGGGCTCATAGGTTCAGGCTCACAGCTGTAGCTGTTGGCTATAGCTGTGCTGGGAGGGCTCTGCCTTCCAAGCTGGGCCTTGCACGTGGCCATGAGAGGACTGTGCCCTCTCATGAGTCCGAGGCTTGAACCTGTCCAAACACGGTAGCCGCGCCCCACCAAGAACTTTCAAGTCAAGTTGCCTTCTTGTAACACTCCCTGAGCCGCTATCTGTGCCGATGAAATGTACAAGGTTTCAGGCCATTTCTGGATATTTAGTGTTCATACGGTCTCATGCATTGGGAAGAGAAGAAGTCAGGAAGGGAGGGAAAAGGATAGGAAGCGCATTACATAAACTTATGGATAAATTAGAAGACTATTTCAAGTAAGATCCAAACTTGCCGACTCTCCATAGCTCAACCACATAAATATTATATCGCTTGTTTAGGAAATTTCCATCATGAATGTGAACCGATTCACCCTGCCCTTTCACCCAGTTCTGCTGCCGCCATGGATCACACCTGGCATCCGAACTGTCCTGGCAGCCTCATGGGCAAGGCCTCTGGTCTTATCCACAGTAAAGCTCTTTGCAGCTGGTTGATAAGGTGAGTTTCCAACTTAAAGACTTTCCTTGATCCCTCCGACACAATTCTCCCGGATGCCATCACGCACAGCACCCAGCATGGTCGCGGCAGCTGATATGGCTTTTGAAACCCACATAAAAAGGTTCTTTTTTTTTTTTTTTGAGGGATCCAGGTAGCCCAGTAGATCCAAACCACTGGTTCCTCCAAGTTACCCCTTCCACTATGACAGTGGTTCTCAACCTTCCTGATGCCTCGACCCTTTAATACAGTTCCTCATGTTGTGGCTGTTTAATTAAGCCATCGAAGAATTAAAGATTGAGCCAAATGAGAATCAGTCAGGCCTTTATTGGGAGCAAACGGGCGAGTCCACGGGTCCCCGGGAAGGGAGAGGGGCCGGAGGAGCCGCGCCCGAACTGAACTGGGCTGCGTTTTTAAGGCCTTGGGAGGAGAGGGGTTTGGTAGGAGGAAGTGGTCCTTGGAATGTATGGAGCTTCCCCCCGCCTGCCGTGTTGCTGATGCCAGGGGCTATGGATGAGCAAGCAGTTTCAGGATAATCCATCATTGTTGCCGTTTATGGTCAGGGCTTAAGGTCAGGGACCCGGGGTGGGGGATGATCTATGACTCCCTCGACCAAGTGAATGCTTGGACAGCTTGGACAGTGGTGACCGCCAACCATAAAATTATTTTCATTGCTACTTCATAACTGTAATGTTGCTACTGTTATGAATCGTAATGTAAATATCTGATACGCAGGATGTATTTAGGCGACCCCCAAAGGGGTCACGACCCACAGGTTGAGAACCTCTGCACTATGAGACTATCTCCAGTTGTCTTTATAACTGGACACACCAAGCGGTCTGTCCTCACTAAAGAGAAGCTAAGGGTTGAGGATTTTTATCTTAATTGGGGAAATTTAAGAATGTACATGCCGGAAGTCATGTAATTTAGAGGGAAGATGGAGGTGATAACCACTCATGCAGGAAACTGGAGAGAACTGGGGAAAGGCCAGAGAAAATAGAAATTTGTTTGGTAGGTGGCAGAGAGGAACGTAAAGGAAGCTCCAATTGATTAAACTTTTTTGTTTTTCGACAAAGTGGTGGTGGTGTTTGGGAATGAGTGGTGGAGTGGATGGTAGGGCAGAGGAAATGAGAACAGAGCGGTAATTACAATGGCTTTTTTGAAGGGAACATGGTTTTGATCATTGGAGAGCGTCATGGAAAAAAACAGTGCTACAGGCTACAGAAAATGAATTCCGTGTGTGTGGGGAGGGGCCGTGGAGGTGCGTGTTGGTAGGTGCGGGTGTACTTCGGAGTTTGTTCAGTAGGATCTCACACAGATGTGAGTTTTCATAAGGCAGACGTTTACTAGGCTTGGCGTTTGTTTGGGAAATTACGTTTACTGAAGAGAACGCAAGGCAACTAAGGATGGTAGAGAGGGAGGGTTGAGACGTGTGATCTGAGCTACTTGGGGAGAGAAAAAAAAATATTGGGGAGAGGCTGATTGGGGGGGAAATGGTGACACGTGGGGAAATGATGAGACTAAGGAAGTTTGAAAAAGCCCTGTCATTACATTCACCAATCGGAATAGTCTGCTTTCGCCAAAACTATGGCAAAAATTAGATACGCTCCAAGAACAGAGGCAAAGACACTGAAGGTAAAAAAAAAATCAGGAACATAAGAAATTTAGGTGGAGAAATTTTTGTACCTCTTTGATTTTACTACCACTTTGCTGCGGGCCACCTCTAAGGCTAAGAGGGGGGCCCACATACAACGCTCTTCCTCTGCCCAAGTGGGGACATGACCACGAATGGACAACACTAACCATCCCCACCGCCCAGCCTCGCGGGGCAAATGCCAGCCAGCCTTCCCCGCGGCCAGGAGGGCCTCCGTGCCAGGCTTCCCCGCGCCCTGAACGGGGAAACCCTCCCACGCCCCGAGCCCTGGAGGTCCTGCAGATGGAGGCAGGCAGAGTCCCCCAAACTCCCCGCAGCGGGAACCCACTTGGCGGCGCCACCCTGGACTTCCAAGAAGAACGGAAACCTGCAACAGTGAAGCTATGATCTCCTCCTGAACCCGGGGAGCCTGGGAGGCGGTGCTCGATGCCCATGGCTCCTGCCCTCCTCCAGGGATGCAGGCCTGAGAGCTGGGCTGAAGGTTGCTGCTGCCACCCGAGCCTTTGCAGTTGGGGCCCCTTAATAACTGGGCCCCTCCCCCCCCCAACTCATCAGATCCAGGCAGCCTTCCTAGAGCCCGGAGTCTCGACTTCCAGGCGTTACAGGCGGCTTAGCTAACCGCCTCCGCTACCCGGCCATCACCATCCGTGCAACCAGGGAGCTCACCTTGCCTCTGCTGCCAGGACGCCGGCATGCGCGGAGTGCGAAGCTGCGCGCATGCGCAGCGCCACTTCCCAGGAGCACTCGCGGTCCTCCTTCCCGTGAACACTCGCGAGAGTCCCCATAGGTGAGCGCTCACCCCGGTGAGACGTGCACCTGCTCTCTAGGCGAGGCTCACTTCCCATGAGCACCCGCGGCTCCACTTCCCGCGGGCCCCGCCCCTGCGAGAACTCACACCCTCGCGATATCCCGGCTGCTGGAGCTCGCACCTGCTCGCCTTTTCTAGAGAGTTCCTGAGCGGCGTGGGAGGGCACGAGGCCAGGCCGCACCTGGAAGGCGGGACCGCAGGGCTGAGGAGGCATCTCGGGGTGAAGGGACACTCCCCACCCCCTCGCGGCAGCGGTAGGAGACGCAGGTGCTGGCCCTGACTGCACCCCAGGCCGCATTGCAATCGAGGGCACCTTTGAAAACTGAGGTATAACGGACGCATGACGTTTATCCTTGCAGGGCGCCCCCATAATAAGGGGGGGTATGTGGTCCCAAATGACCGCGGCCAGGAGGAGGCCAGTGAACACCGGCCCGCGCTGGGTTTGCGGGCTCCATGCCCAGCAGGGGGCGTGCGGGAGGCAGCCGACCGGGGATTCTCTCTCATCACGGATGTTTCTCTCTCCCTTCCTCTCTGAAATCATTAAAAATAGATCAAAATTAAATAAACAGTAAAGCTCGCACCGAGGGGCCTGATCACATGCGCTCCAAATCCAGGGTTTTAGGGGGTGAGGGGAAAGGGGGGAGGGGTTACGCTTGGGAGCTTTATTTCCCAAATCACGTGGCCGCGGTGCCGCCATGTACCGGCATGCACTGCGTGGGACCCGAGTCGTGACCATTCCGTTCAAGTGCGAGAGGGGGCTGCCTCCTCCTCTGGTTGTGGGTTCATGCCTCCTGTCCTGCTGGGTGGGAGCTGGAATGGTGTGTAAATTCTTGCACATAGCACGTGGGGGACTAGACCTGCAGGGGGGAGCATCATGATGAGGTCTTTAGACGCAAAGACGAATGGGAAAACGTGGGCTCGCTGCTGATGCGGCAATAGTTGGCTTTAAGATGGAAGACTTCACCCCCACCCACAGTTTTTTTTTTACATTTTATTGATTTTTTTACAGATAGGAAAGGAGAGAGATAGAAACATTGATAAGAGAGAAACATCGATGAGAGAGAAACACCGATCAGCTGCCTCCTGCACACTCCCCACTGGGGATGTGCCCGCAACCAAGGTCCATGCCCTTAACCGGAATCGAACCCGGGACCCTTCAGTCCGCAGGCCGATGCTCTATCCACTGAGCCACTCCGATCAGGCCCCCACCCACAGTTTTCAGTTTTATTCCCAGTTATATTTTTAAATCCTGTGAAATAAAAGTAAAATAGGTTTGTTCATTGGGAAAAGAAAAAAAGGACACATAATTGTCATCGTCCAAGTGTATGTCAGATATGTTCTGTTCATACCCAACTACATATAGCATGGTTATAGTTTTATCGTAATTATAGAGATTAGTGATCAAAAAAAGACACCTATACTTTAAGACTGGTAAATGCATTGAAATTTAAAAAAAAAAAAGTTAGGATATAAGGCATGTACTTCAGTATGTGTCCTCGTTTGTTGGTCATTAATTTCATTGTATTTTTGAAAATGTAAGGGGAGCGACATGAACAAGATGGTGGAATCGGACCCTGGATCCCTCTTTTGGCTCCCAAATGCACCATTTAAGTTGATTTCATGAAATAGGTGGAAATACTGATTCAGTTGCTGCATGGGCACTTACCGATACGGTTGTTCTATGACATGAGGTCCATATGTCCTATGACATACACCATCTTGACCACATCAGGACAATCTGTAGATGAATTAAAATGTTGCCATCCCGTGCAGCTTAATACACACCGTGCCCCATAGAATTTATTTCAACATTTTATTTTCTCGATATTCGTATCGATAATAAAACTGTCCGTGTAAAGCAGGCCTCCAGAGACATAGGCAATACAATTTAAGAAAACCAGTCAAGATGTGTGATCTTAATTACTGAATTATTTTTTTAAAAAAATGCATTTAGACCCTGGTATATGAAAGTCCACAACAAAAAATGTATAAAAATGAATCTGACATTTGTGTTGAGAATTCACTTCACATAAACAGTTCCGGTGGGTGACTTAAATGTTTTCCCCCTGAGTGTAAACAAAGGGGGGATGAGCAGGAAAGCAAGGGGAAAGCTCCTCTTTCTGCATTGTTTTCCTCGGCATACAGAATGTGGTTCTTGGCATCTCTTGGTTTCAGCAGTGGCACCTGAAGCAGCATCCAGGGGACGTGGACGTGGGCGCTGGTACCTGGCGGGCACGTGACATTCACTGTCTCCACTGTGGGCTTGGGAGTCGCCAAAGGTAAGCTCCCTCGGATTCCTGGCTCCGCTTCCTCGGGTTGATTCCCTCCAGGCTCTAGGGCAAGTCTGTGGACGCGTCTGGTACATTCTGTCATCATGAGGTCTGGCTCATCACCACGGGCTGCGGGCATTCCCTCTGGAATTCTTGTTTATGTCTCGTTTTGTCTGGATGGCACACACCAACCAAAGACAGTTTGCAAAAGAGTGGCCTTGTGGGGAATCTTGTGATCTTGGTAAATTGTTTTCCTACACAGCGTATTGGGATCAAAAGGATCCACAATGAAACTGCTTTGAGGACTGCAGTATGTTGTGTCCTAAAACCTAAGACTGTAAGATTGGCGTGAGTCCTGGGGTTTGTCTCTGCTCCTGTACCCGAGTAGTCACTGTTTATTCATCCGGTCGAAACGGACTCTCCACGCTGAAGAGACTACAAGATCACCTACTGTGTAGATACGTTTTTTCACATTTGTCAGAATAATAGTGAAATCAGAGACTAAGAGGACAGTTATGTAATGCTTAAAGTCGGTAAAGATTTGTAAGAGGCTAAGAACATCAGAGGCAGTGAATAATTTGAAAAATAAGTACTACAGCATAATTAATCTCCTGAAACGTTAGTGTAAATGTATTCTTTTCAACTACAGTCTTCAAGGTATACATATTCTAATTTGGTAGTTTATAATTAAAGTGGAGTTACAACGTTTAAATGCATAGGTATTTAGTGAATGTCTACCGTGTTAGGACACTGCATCTTTTTTTTAATATATTTTATTGGTTTTTTTACAGAGAGGAAGAGAAAGGGATAGAGAGAAACATCACTGAGAGAGAAACATCAATCAACTGCCTCCTGCACACTCCCTACTGAGGATGTGCCCGCAACCAAGGTCCATGCCCTTGACCGGAATCGAACCTGGGACCCTTGAGTCCTCAGGCCAATGCTCTATCCACTGAGCCACACCGGTCAGGGCAGGACACTGCATCTTGTCCTTTGAGTGAAGTTTAAGTTGTGTAAAGCTGCCTTGTGTTTAATTTCCTTCTATCTTAGACTATAGTAGCAGATTTTGAAACCTCAGTTAATGTTATAAAAAGTAACACAAGTACTTCATAATTATTTGGGGATATTAGGAGAAATTTTCCTTTTAATAAATGATAGAAATGAAATATTTCTAATTAAGCAGGTTTGTATCTTGTATTTTGTTTCTTTGGAAATACAAATAGAAGCCCATTAATCCAGATTTTTGCTAAAAAATGTAATGTCCAGAGATAACAGAATAAATTATGTTGCAAGCAAAAATAGGAAACAGATAAAAAGGAAAAGCAAGCTGCAAACTTAGAGAAATAAATGAACCAATAACAGAATCTGCTAAACATACACCATACCTCCCTAGCAAAGGGGTCTGCACATCCATTAATAATAATAATAATATCATCGTATTTTGCTGAGTTATAAAAGCACATGTTTATTGGATGAGCCTAGGACACAATATAGCTATAATGCTGACTATAATAATCAATCTGATACTGCAGTTTGTATTATGCGAAGGAAAAAGAAAACAAATTTCAAGCAGCAAAATAGCCTCCCTTCATAAGCATGGGATCAGATCATGTGCAACCAAAATAAATGGCTAAATTTTGAAACTAGAGCTGTGCTATATAAATAGAGATGGGATTATCTGAAAAATGTTATAAGATATGGACTTGGAGTTTGCAAACCAATATATAAACAGAACAATATGAATTTGCTACCTGCTACACAAGTACTGAATTATGGATTTATATTCATGAATCCATTGAATTGAATTGTTCAGCAGTGCCAAAGTCAATGTTATATTTTGCACCGATGTAGTAGCCGAAGCAATGCTATGAAGGACTCAGGAAATGGTTACTCATTTTTATTTCAAAATAGTTTTAAGGTAGATATCATGAAAATTGCAAGAGCAGAAAAAACAAAGACAACTATGATTGTTTTATTTACGGAAAGGAAATTCACAAGGTGATGTTTCTAATTCTGAAAATAAAACTAAAAAACCATGAACATTCTGCCAAACTAGTTTCAGTGTGTATCAAATAAACATTAATAAAAAGTACTGTGTTCTGAGAGGTATACATTTATTGAAATCTTAATATATTCAAATGTTCCTAGTTTCTTATTGTTTGAAACGGAAGCATGCTTTAAAACATACAAATAATTTCTGGGCATATAGTGCTCAACAAATTTAATTTGCCAATTTGATGTAAGATATGTAGAATACCATAATAATAATTCCCCCCAAAATATGAAAACACCTAAGGATATAACTTTATCAAGGTCAATGGAAAATGTTTTACTTGATCTGTATTTTTATGTCCCAGTTTTTTCTAATTTCAAACTTCCCGGGCAATTGAAGTTATAGGCTAGAGAAAAACTACTTGATTTATTTATTTTAAATAAGTCACTCACCTTATAGTATCTGAATAGAATATTGATAATAATAGCTAACGTTTATTGAGTATATACAGATATTAGTTTATAAACCTTATAAAATTCCATTGAGTTGGTACTATTATTACCTCCACTTTATAATGGGGAAACTGAGGCTAGAGATATTGAACAATTTAACCATATTCAGCAAGTGAGAGGTGGACCCGAAATTGCAACTGCTCATGCTTTTACCTACTATGCTGTATTGAATGCCTTAATATTCTTATTCTTTCATTATCTTGGATTAGATAATTTGGGTAAAGTCTGATGCTTAAATACTCAAATTTTATGTTAAGAATACTACCAAATTTGTCATATTTTATATTTTTATAGTCTATGCGACCATTGATTACACAGAAGGAGAATAAAAGTCCTTTAAAATATACTTATTTTTTACAAAATTAGATTTAAATTTAATACACCATTTTGAATTATCTTATAATTGCAGTTTGATTAGAGAAATTTTTATTTAAATTCTCATTAAAATATACCCATGAAGAAATGCATGAAAATGTTAAAGAATGGCTATGATAGCAACCTATATTTAAAATAATTTTATGTATACAATTTTCTAAATTTTCAGCCAAGAACTTGTGTTACTTTTAGAAGTGGTTCATTTTTTGTAGTTTTCTCTTTTTACATTTAACCGTTTCAATAATAGAAACTTAAATACAACACAGGAATAAGACAAACCACCTCCCTTGATTGGGGATGGGATAAGTGTGTGTTTGGCAGAGGTTGACTGGGTGAATTGTTGGAAAATAGGAGATATTTCCAGAGAACAGTTGATGGTAACCCAATTGGCAAGTCTCCAATTTGATTTGCTGCCAGTAGATTCATAAAATGGAAGTTACACAAGAACTTCAAGAGTGGACTCTCTCAATCTGGGAAACATGACTACTTATTGAAAAGCGTACTGATGCTGCTATTGATTTCTGTAAACAACACAAAAAGTGATTTAAAAGATTAGGTAATCAGGGCTGATCGGGACCTTCAGGTGCTGGCTGCTGGTCAGAGCCGTTCTTCCCCAACTGCCAGCTGGGGCATTCCTTCATACTGCACTGCCCCCTAGTGGTCAGCACACGTCATAGGGAGCAGTCAAACTTCAGGTAGGTAGAACCCCAAAGGGGACAATTTGCATATTAGCCTTTTATTATATAGGACTAGGGACCCGGTGCACGAAGTTCATGCATGGTGGGTGGGAGTAGGGGGGAGGGGGCTGGTGAGTGCACATGGCCTGGCGGGGGCCCCGCTGTGGTCCAGACACACCCGGCCAAAGCGCCCACCCTCAGCCCGGCCCAGGGGCGGACGCTTCGCGCTGGGTGGCTGATGAGCGCAAAGGGCCAGGAGGCAGTGGATACGGCTGGGGTGAGGGGACTGGGCGCCGCCATCTTTGTCTCGGAGTGATGGCTAATTTGAATATTACTCTTTTATTAGATAGGATACTTTAAAAATTAACATTAAACAAATATATGTGTAATGTGATGGAAAATGGCTGTTTCATACTTATGCTGCCAGAATTATTTTGTCATGAAAAAGTTTTTGCTTCCTTCTCTGAGAAGAAATGAGGAAACTGTTTCTGAAATGAGGTTTGCTAGGGAGAAAAAAAGATCCGTCAGCGGTTTGCAGTTTATCTCAAAAGAATTTGACATGTTTTCAGCCTAAATGCAGTGAGGTATGACCATGTTGCTTCATTTCACCAGGCATCCAAGGGGCTAGCGGGACTTATTTTTTTTCTTCTCAAGTCATTAACCAGGCAGTCTTGCACATGCAAAGTTACAAGGAAAGTAGAGTTTGACACACTGTTGGGTAGCTTCACTTCTTCTCATGGCAAAGTACTATTTATCACTCGAAATAGCACTCACACATGGATGGATTTGAAACAGAGGGGCAGGGATATTCTTACTTTTTAAAAAAATACTCAAACAGAAGCTGTGATGAATTTTCAGGGAGGTGGTGATTTCAGGAGATGTTTACCTTCTGTAGTCATCCTTATTTATTTGTCTTCTTTGAGGAGCCATATTAAAAAAATTCTAGACTACAGACGTAGTTACGAAAATAAAATGCTTCTCTTAGACTGTGAAATGCCTGTTCAATGTGCTGTTACCATTGCACTGTTAATTCTCAAAAGCCTGGGAAGTCACAATGTGAGTCTGTTTCCCGAACTGCACTATATATTAGTAACTGAAGAGATCTGGATTTGAAGGATATTCTACTAGTAGTTGTATACTTGATTGACATTCTCCCCAATAAGGCAACTTGAAAGTATCTAATATGTTTTTAAGGCTATACATACATATTTAATTTAATTTTTCCGTCATGATTTAACCCCTCTATCTCCTCTACCCATGCCCCTCCATCTGCACAATCACCATACTGATGCCCATGTCCATGAGTCCTCTCTCTCTTTTTTTAGCACTAAAAACAAGACAGGCCTTGTGAGGAAGGTCTTAGCTTTTCTTCCGCCTCTTCCCTGGGCTGTCCCAGATGGTGTTTGCAGTTATGGATGGGGTATCTACTTTGTCAAATCAAAATCTCAGTTCTTTATATCAGATCCTTTTAAAAAATCTTGAAGGGCTATATGTATTTTTTTTTAACTTTTAACTTTTTTGAGGTATACCTCAAATGATCCTTTTAATGAGAAAGTCCATTGTAATGACATTGTATTGGGAATGATTAGCCTCAGGTACATCTTGATATAACTTTGAAATAGATATTGTTGAACATCTTTTATTTCCTCAGTAGAGTTATTTGTCAAGTGGACATCATATTCATACATACTTAGGGTCCTGTTTTGGATAAATATGTTCAGAAAACAGCTCTATTGAAAAGAGATAGAGCATGCTATCTATATAAAAGCTTAAGTGACTGTTATGGTGGAACAACCAGAATGACAAGTCACTATGAATGTGCACTGACCACCAGGGGGCAGATGCTCAATTCAGGAGCTGCCCCTTCATGGTCAGTGCACTCCCACAGGGGGAGCTCTGCTTAACCAGGAGCCAGGCTCATAGCTGGCGATGGCAGCAGCAGTGGCTGGAGCCTCTCCCACCTCCAAGGCAGCACTAAGGAGCAGTGAGCCCAGTGGTAAGGAGCGAGCAGGCAGGCGGTAAAGAGCAAGGGGTCCCAGACTACAAAAGGGATGTCTGACTGCTGGTTTAAGCTTGATCCCCAGGGGATCCGGCCTAAGTCCATCAGGATCGGGCCTAAGCCAGCAGTCAGACATCCCACAAGGGTCCCAGACTACAAGAGGGCGCAGGCCAGAATGAGGGAGTCCCCCCGCCAATGCACAAATTTCATGCACTGGGCCTGTAGTTGTTTTATAATTATAAGTACTCAAAATATGATTCAATAGTGTTATTCTAAATTAGGTTTACTAACACCCTTGAAAATGAACAAGAATACAATTCATTTGAAGTATTTCACAGATAACTAATAGATATTTAATTAATAAATAATAGAAAAGTTTAAATTATAAAGCCTCAAACATAAAAAAATTTATTTTGATTTCTGGTTTTGCTGGCGGTGGTGTTAGTGGTATCGTGTGTGTGTGTGTGTGTGTGTGTGTGTGTGTGTGACACATAAAATCAAATACAGGGTGGGACAAAAGTAAGTTTACAGTTGTGAGTACACAAACAGTTGTGAATACATGAAAAATTGAGTTTATTTTTGTGTTATTTATTAGTTGTATTATTTTTCCATATGAACAACGACAGACCTACTTTTGCCCAACCCTGTATGTAATAACATGGAAGTCCTGTCTATGTATGCACTATATTTTTGATTTTGTACAATTCACTCAAATTCATGAAAAATGTGAGTTTTGAAAAAGACAAGTTTGACTTGAGTCATGATAGAAAAGTCACTAAAAATGCATTTCACTGACAATGTCATGCTCTTGCCAGTAGATTTTGGCCTCCATGTTTGAGTGTTGGCCAAATCTCTGGTGATGATGGACAGACAGGAAGCTTTCGCATCTAATAGAGTCAAGTGCAGAATATTCTGACTATAAATTCCCTTGCCTATTAATATTTAGTTTATTTGACAGACCAAAGAGACAGGTTTTAGTTTTTATATGTTCCTCTTTATGATTCAGGGAAATATTTCTTAAAGCAACTAAAATTACTATATAGATTTTGATTCTTTATTTGCTACATGGTAAAGACCTGGCAATATTTACATTATTTAATGAAAGTGTAATGTTGTTTTCCTGAGATATTTGTTTTGATTGTCACCATCGCAGGAGAAATAAGTTAATTGATTTTATGACATTTTAAGATCCACGTATTAGTATATTATAACCTTAAAGTGTTGTTTCATCAGGACAGAATTAGAACCAAACAGAAAATTAAGGATCAAAACATAAACATGAAAAAATCTAATTAATATTTCTTCTTCCAAGTAATAATTATAATTGGAGTCAGTAAAATCTGTAAAAAAAAAAAAGAGAGAGAGAGAGAGAGACCATAACTTAGTCATCCATTAAGTTATGACGGTGCCCTCTACCTACATGATTGGAGTTATTATATGTAACTCATCATGGGCAATGCCTTTGAATTATGGGGTCTGAAAAGAGTGTAGTCTGGAGATGAATGGACTCTTCTCAGCTGAGTTACTTGAGACGTTAGTTACGTCCACTGTGCGCAACCACATGAACAGGATGTGGAGCTGCGCAGCTGGTGTGGCTCAGCCCTTGAGCATCAGCCTATGAGCCAGGAGTGCATAGTTGGATTCCTGGTCAGGCAGGGCACTTGCCAGGGTTGCGGGCTCAATCCCCAGGAGGGGGCGTGCAGGAGGCAGCCGACCAATGGTTCTCTCTCATCATTGATGTTTCTATTTCTTTCTCCCTCTTCTTTCCTCTCTACGAAATCAATAAAAATATATTAAAACTAAAAAAGAAAGGAAAGAATATGGAGCTCTCTAGGAGCAGAGTTTTCATACTAAAGGTCATGCTACCTTGTGTCTGTAGGTGAAAAAATATGAGAAATATGAGAGCTGCTTAGGAATAAGACACAGGATTTATAGTCAGACAAGCCTAGGAATAAGTTTCATTGTTATGACTCAGAGCTGTGTAACCTTGAATGAGTTGCCTACCTTTTCTGTACCTCATTTGTAATACCGATTATTCTAATCAATGTCATTAAAAAATTGTCAGGATTAAATGAGAAGAGTGGCCCAGAGTGAGCCCTAAATACATGGTAGCTCAACTCCCCGTTGCCACTGTGAGTTATAAAAAGGCAATACAAAAACGCAATCTATAAAATTTATCAAGTTCGTTTGTGCAAAAGAAAATCAACCGCAATTGATTTTTAAATGTTTCACTTGCTTGCTCTATAGAGTGGTCAAAATGTATATTTCTAACTGGGTGAATCCTTTTTCTTTTAAATTCAGCTTTAGGGGGTGGGGGAGGAGGAGTGAGCAGGGGGAGAGTTACAAGTGCTTTGAACATTGTAACAGCAATCTTGCTTTCTTTTTCCCCCATAATGCTCAGTAACTTCAAAATCATTTCTAAAGTCGATGCATTTGAAACAGATGAATAGACTTTGATTCAGTGAACAACCACTAGGTCTGAATAATTACCCTGTGAGGGAGAATTACATGTAGTTTAGACACCATTTAAAAATCAAAGTTGTGTATAGATTTCAGGGATCCCATTTTTTTAACTCACTTGTTCCTCCCTGCTGATATCTATTCAAGTGTTTCTCACAAGTGTGACTTTATTACAAGGGAGACTTGCTAGGTTTCTACCAGAAGTGAAAATAATAGAGACAGCAATCTTTATTCTCTGATACACATAAGCCATTATGACATAATTTGGTTATTTTTGAGGTTGTGAGAAGACTTCCATTTTATACTGTTGACAACAATAGTCATCCTTGTATTAAATAATGACTTATTGAGGTTCTATTGTGTGGTTGTGCCGAGGGTAGAGCTGTGAAAAATAATGCTGTTTTCCTCACATAAGTGTGTCTACGTGTTCTTGAGAAACATAGGCAATAAAAACACAAATACAGAACTGAAAAGATAAACTTCAGTGTTGATAAATGCCACACATGAAATGAAAAGCTTAATGTGATGGGAAATAATTCATGGGTTGGTCAGAAGTGTGTTCTCCAGGGCAGTGACATTTTAGGTAAGACTTGAAAGTAAAGAAACAGCCGCTCATTAAAAAGCACAGGGAATTGCTAAAGGTCATGAAGTAGGAATGGATTTGGTTTGATGTGGAAAGAGAAAAAAGATCAGTATGGTTCAGGAATAGTGAGCAGGAGGCAGTGGTAGAGAGCAAAATTTGGAATATAACAATATTGAAACCATGTAGGGGTTCATTGGCAACTTCAAGGCTTACTATAAAGCTACAGTAATTAAGATAGTGTGGCATTGACCAATATAACTCTGAAGAACTCAATTAAAAAAACAACTTAAAAAAAGAAAGATGCATGGATCAATGGAACAGAATGAAAAGCATAGAAATGAAACCCCATTTGAAATCTAATGGGAACCCCCCTCAATGTATACACTAGAACAAATAATTTGTTGATGAATAACTGATCATTTTATTGTGTATTTCTAAAGTATTGATAAATCCACAGGCAAAAAAATAATACTAGATGACAGTAGAGACAAATATTACTGCATGATAAAATTTAATGAGTTTTTCAACTTTTAAAAATACACTTTTTATTGATTTCAGATAGGAAGGGAGAGATAGAAACATCAATGATGAGAGAGAATCATTGATCAGCTGCCTTCTTCAGCCCTCTCCTGGGGATCAAGCCCGCAACCTGGGCGTATGCCCTGATTGGGAATAGAACCATGACCTCCTGGTTCATAGGTCAACGTTCAACCACTGAGCCATGCCAGCCGGGTGACTTTTTCAACTTTTGACTCCCTAAAGATGACAAGGGTAACTTGATCAAAATACTAATGCCTGAGTTTAGCTCCTGCCCTAAGGAACACATCAAGTTGACAGTGTTATAGTAACTTGGAAGGAGAACATCAGCAGTATACTAGTAATGCATAGTAACTAGTGAATTCTAGAAACCTTTTTATGTCTCAGTTTCCAATAATCTTACTTTATTAATAACAAACCAAGCCCTAACCAATTTGGCTTAGTGGATAGAGCATCGGCCTGTGGACTGAAGGGTCCCAGGTTCGATTCCGGTCAAGGGCATGGACCTTGGTTGCAGGCACATCAGTGGAAGGTGTGCAGGAAGCAGCTGGCTGATGTTTCTCTCTCATCAATGTTCTATCCCTCTCCCTTCCTCTTTGTAAAAAAATCAATAAAATTAAAAAAATAAACAAACCGAGTCCTCAAACTAACATAGTGGTTTCCTTTTTCATAATAATTGCCTCTGTCTCTCTCTCTCTGTCTCTCGTTCTCTCTCTTTCTCCCTTTCTGTGATATTAAGAACATGTCATCACACACATGTATTTCACCTGTTGACTCTGTAAAATACCACTCACTACACAATATAATCTTCTTAAGTTACATTTATTGGAGTAGCAGTAATAATATTATGGAAGTTTCATGCATACAGTTCTGTACTACTTCACCTGTGTGTCGCATGGGATGCCCAACCCCTTTACCTGTGCATCCTCCTCCCAGCCCCTTCCCTCTGATTATCATTATACAGCTGTTGGTGTCTATGAGTTCGTTTGTTTTGTTTGTTACTTTCTGTTTTATGTCCCACATGTGAGTGGGAGCATACGGTTCCTGTCCTTTTCCCAGACAATATAATATTAAATCCCTTGAAACATTTGTGAAACTTTTTTTCTTCTAAGCAGATGTTATTTTTCTCTGAATCCAGAGTTCAGATGTTTAAGATATTTCTCCGTTCGTATTTGCAAGTAAATGGTGGACATGCATAGAAATGAGACGATTTAACTAAAATTGCTCAGTCATAAGCAAATGCAAAGTGTATGCCCCTCACACAAAATCAATACTCCTAAAATGTTCATAAAATTGACTGTGAAGCAGTGCCTTTCATTTTTCAGGGATATTGAAAATATGTGTGTGTTGTTTTCACAATTTTTTTTAAAAAAATGATCTAAAGGCCCTTAAATTTTTACTTTTGATTGTTGCTTTATTACTCTCAAGGTGTGCATTTAGAAAGAAAATTTGTTTTGTAGACAGTTCTTTTCTTTCTTCATATATTTATGGCATATTCAGTGCTTCCAAGGAGATTAAAGTCAAAACCCACAAGTACTCTACTTATAAATCATGTGTACGCTGTCTCTCTCTGGTTTTAAAACTCTTAGAGTTTTTTATTTGTTTTTATTTATTTATTTTGTTAGCCAGAATTTTTTAAAGTTTAGCTTTAAGATATTTCTTCTCAAAGAAATCTGACCATTTAAATTAAGTGAATCTGTTGGTTTTGTTTTGATTTATTTTTGGAGGGAGGGTGATTTTGAGTGTTCTGTACAACGTCATTAGCTATCTAGTGAAAACAGTTTGGGAGCTACTGATTTATAGGAAACCAAAGAGCAGAACAAGACAAAATACCTGGTGCAGCTAAAGTCTAATAAAAAAAAGAAAAAAGAAAAAGAAAATACATTGGTCTCATTTGGTCTACACGTTTTGTGGTGTCAGCATCAAAGTGAGAAGCATTTCTATTTCCTCCTCTCTTTGCTTTGTTATTTAACTAGAGGCCTGGTGCACAAAAATTTGTGCACTCAGGGAAGGAGGGGTTCCCTCAGCCCAGCCTATGCCCTCTCACAGTCTGGGACCCCTCAGGGGATGTCACCTACTGGCTTAGGCCCACACCTCAGGAAATTGGGCCTAAGCTGGCAGTCCGACATCTGTCTGGCAGCCCGGGCGCCCTCGGGGGATGTCCACTTGCCAGTGGGGAGTAGGCCTAAGCTGCAGTCAGACATCCTTAGCGCTGCTGAGGTGGGAAAGGTTCCCACCACCACCACTGTACTGGCAGCTGGCAGCCTGGCTTGTGGCTGAGCAGAGCTTCCCCTGTGGGAGTGCACTGACCACCCGGGGGCAGCTCCTGCATTGAGCGTCTGCCCCTGATGGTCAGTGTGTGTCATAGTGACCAGACATTTCCAGTCATTCTGCTATTAGGGTCAATTTGCATATTACCCTTTTATTATATAAGATATTTTGAAAATTCCTTGTCCTGTCCACATCACTTATGGGTTGTTCAGTGTCCTATTTTTGTGAAACCCTATTCAGAGGAACCAACTGATCTATGCCAGAGTCCTGTTCCACAGAAACTGTGAAATGATAAATAAACATGTATTATGTAGGTTTGTGGCCATACTGTTACACAGGAATAGGACACTAATACCCTTTATATCCTGTGTCAAGGAAGGAGTCTAAATTCTCAGGGACATGAAAAATTTGGAATAAATCTATTTTAAGCAAATTGCTCAGCCACCTTCTTACCATAATGGGTGGGGCCCTAGATATTCCTTTGACCAAGACATTAAGAATTAATAATCCTTGCCCAGCCAGCATGGCTAAGTGATTTAGTGTCAACCTATGAACCAGGAGGTCATGGTGCAATTCCCAGTCAAGGGCACATGCTGGGGTTGCACACTCGGTCCCCAGGCGGGTGTTCAAGAGGCAGCTGATCAATGGTTCTCTCTCATCATTAATGTTTCTGTCTCTCTCTCCCTCTCCCTCCCTCTCTGACATCAATAAAACTATATTTTAAAAATTATAATAATTAGTCTTGGGAATACTGTAACCTTGAGAACCTCTGCAGGGGCTAAGTTTTTATTGTGCAGTGAGGGTGGGGGAGCTGCAATGGAATTATTCCCCTATTTCAATTGGAAGAATTGGATTTTTAAGTTGTAATGAAAACTGCATTGTCAGGGGTAAGATAGGCAGCTCCATCCTTTTTTAAAAATCTCTTTCAGCTGGTGATACAGCCATTTGCCCAATCCCATGAAGAAAAATCGCAACTGACAGCTACTTTCCTGACACATTTTCCAAATGAGTTCCATCTCCTCATTTATAATATCATTGCCTTACACGGTGGCTTTCTGCTTGTCAATTAGCTAAACTGAACTGTGTTTCGCCATAATTCTTTTCACGAGTCAGTTGTACCCACAAGAGAAATTTCTGTGAGATTAGGAAAGCAGAAATGGAAGCATGGAAAACATCCATTTTTATGCTCCGTAGGTCAGTGCTGTGCCAAGTGCTTTCAACTCACACAGCACTGCAGATCTGCTAGCTCTCCTGCTGGTGTGGCAGCAGCTAGTCACAGCCTCCCCAGGACTGCCAGCTCTCATCCCCCGGCTCCTCCGAATCTTCAGCCAGACATGTGTGAAACTCTGTAATGATAGGCTCTGGCTTATCCCTCCCCATGGACATGAGTTTGGGCAGTGCATCGAGTTGTTCATTTTTCCTGAAAGGAGAGCTGGCCAGAGGTATGGTTTGGCTGGGACTTGGAGGAGATGGGAGGAAGGAGTTCTGGGGAAAAGGTGTGTGCACAGGCCAACTCACAGGAGCTGAGAATATAAAAATATTTGTATTCCATGTAAATGCTAGGGAAGAATTAATTAAACAAAATAAATTATTCAGCGGCTGACAGTTGGATTTTCCCTGGTTCCTGTTTCTTGCCTGATGGGCTCCTGTAAGAAATGACCATCATGGCAGGGATGGATGTTATATATGGACTAAGCAAAATGACGTCTAATCTCCAAGGCCTATCCGGCTGTGGCCACTGCTCTGTGCTCAACCTGCCAATATCAGAGGACAGCACTGAGCATCTATATTCTACTCTTCCTTTGCAGCCAGTTTCCTCCTGGCAGGCTGAAAATGTGGTGGAGCAGTTCTACAATGGAAAGACCAGAACATGGTTCTCCCTGGAAGAGGTGCTTCCTCTGGTATAGATTTGCCTTCTCTGACCCAATCCTCTGTTGAAAGCAAAATCTGTGGACTTACAGAACACCTTCTTCAATGCCTCACTCAGTAGGGCACACAGTATACCTTCTGACCAAGGGACTAACCTCCAGTGCGGGAAGTTTGGTACCATCTTGCCTCACACTCTTTCCTGTTATAATAAATGCCAAATGTACTCTTCAAATAGGTCAGGCAAGTACACCATAAAAATGGATAAATACAAGCTAATCTACTTCTGAAACTTAGATACAAGTATCTAGAAACAGTTAACAAGTTGAATCAGGCATTAGTAAGAAATAACATACCTTACAACCAAATATCTTTTATGCTAAGGAGGTAGATTTGTTTTAGCATTTTATAAGCACAGAATACAATTCAGAACATTAAAGGAAGGAGGTAAGAAAATCTGCAGCCTTATCAATATAATAAGTATTTGCAAAGCTCAATTCTCATTTAGAAGAGAATGGAACTTAATTACTTAAGATTTTCTGCCAATCTCAACAGAATTGTGAAATATTGAAATTGGAAGCAAGAAAGGTCACAATCACCATTTCCATTCATCACCGTGCTGGAGACTCTAGCTCCCCAAATTAGTCTAGAAAAAGAAATAAAATCAATAGTGACTAAAAGGAAAAAATAACAAATGCCATTATGTTCCGTTGAAATCATTGTGTATACAGAAACACAAAGAAACCTACAGGAAAAGTATTAGAATAAATAAATGAATTCAGTAAGTTTGTGATACATATACAATATTAAAAAATTGTATTTTAGTTCCAAACAATTAGTAGACATCTTCCAAGGACAAAGGCCATTTATAATAGCATCAAAAAATGTGTTATACATAGTAAATATTTAAAAGGATGTGCAAGAATCTAACAGAGAATGTTCAAATGTTATTATCATAGATTAAGAAAACTAAATAAGTTAGAAATGCCGATTATTCATGAATTTGTTTCTTGAGATCTCACATACGAATCCTATTTAATTTCCTTGTCAAACTGATTAAAAATTTTTTGGCATTCTTGTCAAGATCACTGTCACAGAGAGCTCACGGTTATGCCATTTTCCTTTGTCACAAGAAGAGTTCCTGTCGTTAGAATATGATATTTCGACTGCCACCTAGAAAGGAAAGTCATAGCTGCGCCATGACCTGTCATTTAATGGTTGGATCAGTGTGAATTACCTGCACATTTTTACCATCGGGATAATGATTTAGAATATTAGGGACCCATATTACACTGACTTAAGTGAGAAGTGTAAACTTCGCAGAAATGAATGAAATTCAACACTGGCCCCCACAGAAAGGAGTCCTTGACCAAGAAAAGTCTACTTGTCTCCTTTAGTACACAACCTGCAGGTCTTCACATTTAGTGTCGTGTCTCTGAGAATGTCTGTTGGAGGCTGTGTAGTGGATCTTTCCTGTGAGCACATCAAGTTCACCTTCACTGTTACCTGTTTGCCCAAGGAGGGTTGTGACTCCTGCATGAAATTCTCAACATGAAGAATAAAGAAAGTCTTTTCTTTAGCAAACGGGGCCTCTGTTAGCCACAGGCATTACCTAAATGTCTGCAATGGGTGGGTAATACCAAAGGGAGAGCTACTTCCCTGGAAACAAAGGAGAAAAGCAATAACATGTCCTCCTTGATCGAGCAGCAGCCGGACAAAACCCAGCTCACGTCTCCCAGTGGGGCTTGCCCTGCTGACGGGGGAGCTGCTGCCCGCGTAGACAGGGGACACAGCTGGTAAATCAGAGAGAGTTGCACATCTAGCTTCCTGGCCTAATCCAAGCAACTTCTATTTCTTAGCCAAATAACATGAAAACTACTGGAGAAAAATACAAAGTTATGGGTAGTTATTTTAATGATGACAAACCTGACGTGAGTGAAAACAAATTTCGAATGCCATCAACTAGTTTTTTCTCCAGACTGTTTACTGCCTTTCATATGGATGGCATATAAACCATAAGCTATAGATAATAACACTAATTCCATGATCAGCCTCCAGTGTTCTATATAAGTCATGTTAATACCAGCTGATGTGGCTGAGTGTCAGCCTGTGAACCAGGGGGTCACAGTTCGATTCCCAGTCAGGGCACATGCCTAGGTTGTGGGCTTCAACCCCAATAGGGGGGCGTACGGGAGGCTGAGCAATGATGCTCTCTTATCATTGATGTTTCCTTCTCTTGGCCCCTCTCCTTTCCCCTCTCTGAAATCCATAAAAAATATATTTTAAAAAATACTCTGTCCAAGAGGCATCCATATCCCTATTTCACAGATGAATAGAGTGGTCTCACAAGTATAGCAATTGACTAGCAACACAAACCCCCAAGTGATGGGAGGAAAAGCTTGCCAGCGCAGCTTTCATAATCAAAGGCCATGTCCCTCCACTGTTTAAGCTACGGTGCCTTTTAAAATGAGACGTGCAGGAAAAGATCATATCTTCACCAGCATATACATATCAACTTACGAGAGTGGAAACATATTCTCTATTGCAACATAAAAAAATCTTTTCCAATTTGCCCAAAGGGATCTTTTGTTTTGCTATTGATCTTCACTACAGCTTATGTAATTTTATAAAAGTATAGGTTAAGGTGCTTTGGGCATGAAGTAAGGGACATAGTCCCCTCTGCAACTTGTAAGCAGAAGGGAGCTACACAAAAACTCACAGAGAAATGGGAAGGAAAAGAATGTCATTTCTGACTGACTTTTCATCGGCCATTGATTACTGACACATTTAAGAATTAAAAAAAACTGAAGTATGTTTATGAAAATAGGGAACAGATACTTTTTAAATTTAAATTGCTCTAGAAAAATGTGTATGTATGATCCTCAAAGTCAAACAGTTCTCTTCTTTGTCCCATAGAAGGAGAGAGACTCAGATTTGAACTAAAGTAATTAGAAGTTTATAGACATCACATTTAAAAAGACATCTCTGTAACAATCAAGTTTCATTATTAAATTAAACAATAAAGTCCCCATTAAAGTCCCATTAAAGATATCTATAATGTATGACCCTGCCATATCTCACTTATTCTAAGGGGATACCTTTGCCCTGTCAGTCTTCATTATGGCTCACTGAGCCTTGCTCTTTTGAAAGGCTTCTTTCAACCTTGCTGAAATATGTCCTCATTTATACTTTTCTTATTCTGATTTACCAATTACCGCTACCATTCATTCTAATCTTGGTCTCCATGACATGCGATCTCATTGTGTTAACTTGCACTAAGCTGACAATAACAATTAATGCAGAAGAATTGTTTTTTCATTTGTTTTAAAGTAAATTTTCATTTTGAGAAAGTTTTATGAGGAAACTTTAAGTTTCAATCTTCTAATCCCCTCACCCTGCCCCAGGAATCTACCTACTCACCCACACTGGATAAAGAACATTCTAAAGGGTAAATACGAATCTTTTTACTACTTAGATCTTCAGGATATAGTATTAGGTAGAAACCAAAAGTTGTATATGATGTTTGCTGAGGATAAATTGACAAAGAAACATAATTCAGAATTGATTACGGAGAAATAACTGGATATGACTTAACAGGTAAATTGTAATTTAAAGCTTACTCTTGTTTGAGAAACATGTTGATTAAGAAATTAAGACTTGCACAATGTAACTCAGCATATTTTGGATTATAATTTATTTTAAATAAGCTTTTTTTGATTTCAGGAATGGGGGAAGAGGGAGGAAGGGAGGGAGGAAGAGAGGGAGGGAGGGGGAGGGAGGGAGGGAGGGAGGGAGAGAGAGAGAAACATCAATAATGAGAGAGTATCATTGATCAGCTATCCCCTGCACACCCCCGACTGGGGATTGAGCCTGCAATCTGAGCATGTGCCCTGACCTGGATTGAACTGTGACCTCCTGGTTCATAGATTGATGTTCATCCACTGAGCCACACCGACGTGGCTGCATTACCATTTAATACCGGTGTTGCAAAGTTTATAGAGACCATATTTATTCTTGATCTGCAAAGAAAGCTCTTTAAATAAGAGCTGACATTTTTATCATCAATCTGTTCAGGAACGGCTGGACTATAAGCTATTAAAAAAGGGACTCAATAGCTTTGTTGTTTTACTTAAGAAATTTAACTATCTCTAGATCTGTGTGGGGGAGGTAATTTTTTCTTATGTTGTCAAAATGTATTCAGGACTCTGTGTGGGAAGGATCAGTGGAGTGCAAATTTAGCAGTGGAGTTTGAACAAAAAAGTTACAAGAAAATTGTAAGCATAATTATAATGATGTGCTGGTAGGCAGGTGACTCTTATTTCCCCCCAACATAGTATGAAGTAGAAAAATGTTTATGTAAATATTGAATATTTAACACTAGGTGCTTTGGATTAAATCTATAAATTGGTTACATCCAAAAGAACAACAAAAATGTCAAATAAATCAAAATAGAGCATATTGGAGTTGCTGGTGTGGGAGACAAATGTCACAAAAGGGACTTCTAATTTTAATTTAATATATCCCCTCCCAGAAGTGCAAAATGTGTTGGGATTATGCTTATCCAGTAGTAGGATTTATTTGTTTTCTCACTACACAGAATATTTGCAATATCTAATAAACTTTCCTGTTATTTAACTTCGATATTTAAGATTTATTCTTTAATAACTCTAGTAAGTCTAGCATTTATCTGTTACTGTTTTAAAAGAAGATTTAGCTATTTAATTAGGAAAGCTAAAACCAGGGTATATATTTAACAATTATTAAAATCACTTGATTTTAAAATTTAACAAATTTTATCTTCATAAGAATAGGTTACAAAATGATGTTGTGGTTTTAAGAACATAAATTTAGGAAAATAAAATTAGTATTCAGTCCATTCACTGTGTTTATATTCTAACAATTTGCTCACTTGAAAATAATTCAAAGGAAATAATTATGCCCAAGACAATACCCCAAAATGTATTAATCACATTAAAAAGCTGTTCTTTAAAAATATGGCTGTTCTTATGGGAAATATTTCATTGTTCCATTTCTTCAAATTTTGTATTCTCTGTGGCCTCTAATCCGGGAGAGGAGAGTATGTATTTTTACTCTATAATCAAAGAAAGAGCAAATAATGAGAAGAGAACCAGAAAATATACTAGAAATACAAAATTAATCTAATGCCTGCCGTCAGCTACTTCATCAATAGGTTGTACATTTTCATTTGTTTGTTAAATAGTAGTCCCTTAACTTTTACTTCTCCCTGAAATACAAAATAGCCCTGCTTGGTTTAGGAGAAATCTGGTTCCTGAGAACCTCAATCCTACCCCAGACATTGTTTATGGAATTTAATTAGTAAAAGCCTTCTGAGAAATTGAAAACTTGTAGATTGTTTAGTAAAATTGTTCATAAGAACTAAAAACGGTCTATATTGTCAAAACTGTATGGTGTACAGACAGAGTGAACATTCTAGTGCCTGTTATCTGTGTGTGAAAGGTTAACCATCAGTTGATACCCTGATTGGACTTTATGGAAAATCAAAATACACTACTTTTTCAATATACACTTTAGAATATGAAAAGGTGATCTACTTTTTTAAAAAAAAATGTTTTTATTGATTTTGGAGAGAGGTAGGGAGAAGGGGAGAGAGTTAGAAATATCAATGATGAGAGAAAATCATCAATTGGCTGCCTTCTGTATGCCCCTACTGGGGATCCAGCCCACAACCCAGGCCTGTGCCCTGACCAGGAATCGAACAGTGACCTCCTGGTTCATGGGTCAGGGCTCAACCAGTGAGCCACCCCAGCCGGGCAAGATCATCTACTTCTACATGAGAAAAAAAAGTTATGTGATGATTCTTATGTAGGAATCTAAGCACGTGAAATAGCTAAGGGCACTGAAGCAAAAGTTCACAGACAAGAGCCAAGCGAAAAGCATGAACTTGGCTGCAAATGAGGAAGCAATGTGGCCACCCACCCTCCCAGAGGACAGTGAGTTCTGAGCACAGCAGAATGAGCTCCATACTATCTACTCATTTGCATAGATTAGTCAACTAAGCAGGACATGGAGAAAACTGTGCCAAGTAGAATGACTTCTGGAGAAACAGTGGCCATAGGGGCAGTCGGCAAGATGCCTACACAGATCAATGGGGGAAAAGGGGACATATGTGATATTTTCAACAATAAAGATTAAAAAATAAATAATAAATGTCTATACCGGATCAGCCATCTCTTGAATCGTCCTCTGTTAGCACATTATTTGAGATATTGCTTTATTCAAATACTAGAGGCCCGGTGCACAAAAATTTGTGCACTCCAGGGGGTCCCTCAGCCCAGCCTGTGCCCTCTCATAGTCTGGGACCCTTCAGGGGATGGCCACCTGCTGGCTTAGGCCCGCTCCCCAGGCGATCAGGTCTGAGCTGGCAGTCAGACATTCCCTTGGCAGCCTGGGAACCCTCAGGGGATGTACACTTGCCAGCGGGGAGCAGGCCTAAGCTGCAGTCAGACATCCTTAGTACTGCTGAGGAGGCAGGAGAGGCTCCCACCATCACCACTGTACTGGCAGCCATCACCCTGGCTTGTGGCTGAGCAGAGCTCCTCCTGTGGGAGTGCACTCACCACCAGGGGCAGCTCCTGCATTGAGCGTCTGCCCCCTGGTGGTTAGTGTGTGTCATAGTGACCAGTCATTCCCAGTCGTTCTGCTGTTAGGGTCAATTTGCATATTACCCTTTTATTATATAGGATAATTCTGAGATTGTTATGCATTGTGTCATTGCAACTGTTTTTGGCAAAGGAAAACACCATATCCTGCAAGATTTTTATTCCCCAGATTTATTCCACAACCATTGAGGAAGTTGCTGCATTATGGACCATAATGTATGGAATACATTCAGTTGACGAACATGTGATAGCCACCACCAAATATGCTTTTCTTACCTTCTCTCTATTTTTATTGAGATATTATTTATATATATGAAATAGTGGGATTTTGAATGTTCTATTCTATCTGTTCTTATTAGTGTATATTCTCCTGTAACAAAGACCTCAAACAAGATGTTGAGTAGCTCAAGAAAGGAGTATGTTGTTCCAAATATTAAGAAACATTTACATTAATCTGGATTTGGATTAGGATGCTTCCCTGCTATTTCAGTAACTCAAATAGGAGATGACTATGGAGGTCAAATCAATCTAATACATGGAGAAGATGCAGGTGATGAGCCTCAGCCTCTTTGGGAAAATTCATATGCTCTAAATCCTACACTTTTGTTTCTTCTCCCTGGTCTAAAGAGAAAATGGAATGAGTGCTGCTTTCTCCTGGGATATCTACAAAGCTTAGTTTGAAAGTGTGGAGGAGAAAGAGAGAGAAATTGTGCAGTGAAAATGTTGTCTAATATCCTTAAGCATAAAAAATGGACTCATAAACTATGTGATTAGTTCAACAACCAGTCTCTGTGGCACTAGAAAATGTCCAAAGTGCTGATGTTGACAAGCAAATTAAGAAAAATGGACCTCAGGGGGTATACTGCTGGAAGAGGTAAACATTAAGCAAATAATGACGCAAAGACATTCTTAAATATGTAATAGTTTATAGACAATGGTCAATATGGGACTACATGACAATAGGGGGTGCAATTTTCCTAACATTCATATAATCCATCCTAAAATATGGACTATAAAACAGTAACCCCAAGAGCAGGCATAATTAGTCCTGAGATTATGGACCAGCGTCAAATGATGTAAGCCTGAAACTGCAGGCAGCATTCTGTGAGTGTGAAATAAGCCATTCCCCCCAGTGATCAGGCTGATCAGTAACATCTATTGCCAAACAGTTCTTTGACCCCAAAAGTTGATGACCAATCCCCTAGATGCATGCTAATGCTCTCTTTCAAACATCCTACAGCTTCTAAACAGCCAGATGTTTGCAAGTATGCTGACACATATATGCATGATTGACTAAATTTCGGCTTCGTATGGATGTTTTGACAGCAAGAGCTCTGTGTGTAAAATGCAAATTAGCTCATTAGTTTGAAGATAAAGCAATTAATGCTGGAATGTGACCAGGCATTAAGATTCAAAGGATGAAATGAAATATTAAAATCCTCCTACTTGAAGTTGATATGTTTTGCTTAAGATTTTGTAAAGAACATAAGCCAAGAGAATAGAAACTTCAGTGGGATTTAATGAAATACCCCCTTTTTCCAAACTTTATGTTAAATCTGAAAATAAACACATACATAAATATTAAATTAATACACATTACTTTCAACCATTAAAACTGTGTAATAAATGTATAGACTTTGGAAGGATATGGAGCAGAAAAAATGAGGTTCCATTTAGCTCCGTTTTCCCCACCCACCCTCATTAGACCAGTGGAGAAGAAGCTCTCCATTAATTTACCTACCTGTAATATTTACTATTTACTACTTGCCTGCTATTTAGATGCCACTGTGCTAGAAAAAACAATAAAAGCAAAGGGAGGTGAGGTCTGGCTTCAGGTTCCCTTATAATTTTAGTAGTTGGAGATTCCCCCTTGATTAATTTTTAATGTTCTAATTTATATAGAACATCTGTTTTTTGAAAAGGAAGACAGAATGGCTTATGTCTGCTCAGTGTGCCCCTGAAATATTTCTTAAATCCCAGCATCTCCCATTTCTTCCTCAAAGATATAAATATATGTCCTTCAAATAAAATGTTATAACGTCAATATTTATTCAAACTTAGCCTTCGATTTTTATTTTTTTTAGTTTTCCTGTATACAATTTGATCTTTTTTGAGGTTTTTTGGGGGGTGGATTCTTCAACTTGTCATGGTTTAGAATCAGCCAAGGCTGGAGGGTTGTCACAAAACTTAGTGCAACAGAAATAATAGAGCTGCTGATTATCACCTTATCAGATCTTCCTCCAATATCATTTATGTGTTCTGTATAAAAAGTTCTTTGTTATACATTTAAAAGAAATATTAGCAATATTTTTATTAGATTTGTTGGGGTGACATTGGTTAATAAGATTACATAGGTTTCAGGTGTACACTTCTCTGATGCATTATTTGTATATTGACCCAAAGGTATTTGACCCCCTTTATCCTTTGCTATCTCCTAACCCTCTTCCCTCTGTAACCACAGTACTGTTGTCTTGTCCATGAGTTTTTGTTTGTTTATTTGTCTTTTTTTCCCATTTGTTGCTTTCAGTTTAATATCCCACATATGAGTGAAATCATATGGTTCTTTCTTTTTCTGTATTTTTACTGGTAATGGGTTATGATCGTTGCCTGTTACGTAAAAACAAAACAAAACACACAGGGAACGTTGACCTAGAAGGCTGGTTCCGAGGAATAATTGTCTGTTCCTCCCATTCGTTTCTCCCAGCCCTACTCCTCAGGATTCTCAGAACCACTCTCCACAGACATCCCCATAGCAATCAGTGAAAGCCGTGATTAAATGTATGAACACGCTACACAAATTATAGAAAGCACCGAGAAGATAGGGTGATTCTATTTTCTATTTTTTACTGAGAAGGCCACTTGATCTCATCTTATAGTTGATTTGTGAGTACAACCAGCAATTACAGTACAACAAAGCACTTAGCAAACGTGCCTAATACTGTGATACAGTCCTTGTGTTTTCATATTGAATGAGCTAGTCCTTTCAACCAGTTCAGGCAATAAAAGTAATTTTGTAATAGTTCTCCACATAAACAGATCAAAATAGTATATATTACCAGGTCTCATATACCTTAAACTTACACACTGTACTACTTCACTTACATCTCAGTCAACAGTTAAACACAGCTCTTTTTTTTAACAAGAGAAATCTAACTGAACACAAGAACAGCAAATGACTTCTATCAGAGTAAAATGGGGGAGAGGGATTAGAGAAATTTAAAGCCAAATATGAAATATAATCCACTTATAGATTAAGCCACTAGTCCGAGTTCACTGACTTTCTCTTCATTATTTTCCTCTGAAATTCAAGGTTCATGCCTACCACACTGGTACACACCTCTGTATTACGATAAAATGGAGGCCAATACGTGGGACAAAGACTAGCCCGAGGCAAAGCTACAAAACCATAAAAATGTGTTTCTGGAGTCTCTTTCCTTTCTCAGTTTTTCTATGCTACACCCTTCTATTCCATAAAAAGAAAACAAACACACTCTCATATTTATAGCGCCAATCATCAAAGAGTAGGCAGAGTCATATTTTGCATATTACTGAATCATCTGTTAAGTCTACTCTTTTAGATTAATTAACGCATAATGCAAGATGCCTATTAACTTTAACCTAGAATTAGCATTCAGGAGTTAGATCTAAAAAAAATTTGCACTGACTTTCTTTTATCTGATTTTCCAGACATTCAAGACCAAATGCAGGTCAAGCGTTTTATTGTCTAAATGCAAATGCTTGCTCTGAATTGTGAGTGAAAGGTCAAAGCCATCTTCTGTCTGCTTCTACAAAATATTTTGCTTCAAATAAATCCCTTGATTACTGTTTCACTCACATACATTTATTTCCTAAATTTTATTTTTTGGGAAACTTGGCCCTTTCTAGTTTAACTGGCGCTAAGAAATTGCATTCTATGGCTTCTCCTGAAATAGCAAAATATCAGACAGGGAGAGGTGGCTGTCAGCGTGATCATAAAACGTGAGAAGCCCTGGTGTCCCTCAGGGAAGCAGCCAGGCGACTGTCAGCCTCTCAGGATGATGTTGGTCACGTTCATTTCTGCTCAGAGGTCGGGTTCTAGCTCATTCATTTTACCCGAGACCCAGGTTGTGTTAAAACAAGGCTGTACGAAACATGTTCCTGTCCCTCGCTGGGTACAGTGTCAGCGTTTCTTGAGAGTAAGCAATGGGAGGATGAACGGCTGGGCACTAGACTCTCTGACACTCTGCTCTGGGAGACATGCCAAGTTGGCATGGAAAGGGTTTAGGCCGACTTGCCCTTGCCATTTCCCGTGCTCCACACTGTCAGCACCAGTTGGCATTGTCAGACCCTGACTTCGTTCCATATTCGACCTCAGAGATGTGTTGACACATATTGATTTCAGCCCCTTGCCAGCCTGTTGCCATTTCAGTAAGACTCTTCACACACACCTCCAAGAAAGCATCCCCGCGGGAGCCTGCCTCTCCCCGAGAAGCAGAGATGAGCCTTTTCAAAGGTGTGAAAAGAACGAGGTGAAAGTCAGAAGAGGCCAAGGCATAGATAGCAGTGTTTACTAGAAGCAGTATTCTAGGGGAAGCTCGGTTTACAAACTTAAAGAGGCACCGGAAGTATTCAGCTGTCCAGGGTGACTAGCTGTGACCGGCGGCGCCTCCACAGTGCTACCAATCGACTGGGTAACATGTTCCTGTTGTCATGGAGCCCACCTCTGAGTAACTGAGCAATTCACAGTCATTCGGGAATTTCATCTTTATATCTTTGTGTAGTTGGATGCCCTACTCTTCTAAAATACACATATGACATGTATGTTTTCAGTGCTGGTTTACCCATATCCCAGGGGGGGAATGTGCATTGCATTTCAGTTGTCAAATATAAACAGTAAACCTACTGTAGGGAAGGAAGCTATGCATGATGCCAGTCGTGGGTGTTGTCATTATTTATGATCTCTCGAACCATTTCTATTTCTAAGAGATCATTAAGCCATAAAAATACACATTATCTAGCAATACATTTTCTTGAAATGAATATTTAATATGAACTTGAATTTCTTTTGTACCTCATAAAGCAATCATGGATTCTATACCAAGACATCTTACTGTACATAATTTTTCTTACTGAAAATTAAAAACACCATTCCTTTTAAGAAATAATTATAGTATATCTTATCTATATTAAACAGTTAAAAACACAAGAAACAACAAGCAACTACCATTCAAACCCAACTACGTTATATAGAAATCTCAAATTTAAAATAGTAAGCCTCTTAAAAAGCAATATTAGCATACAACTCAAAGATTAAGTGTAGTTAAGGTGATTTGCAGTTGTAAAAAAAAACATATTAGGAATTTAGGAATAGAATTAACTCTATTGCATCATAAAAGAACTATCTAAGAGTGGAGAGATTTTCTTAAAGTTGATGAGCTTCAAGTGAGCCCAGATGGCTGACTGTCAAAACAACAGCAAAAACAGGCTTCTCAAGATAAATGCCCTATTGACAGCTTTAGAGCAACTCCATATGATACTCGAGAGCTATCAATGCTTACTAAAATCTTCACTTTTATCATAAAAGCAATAATTGTATCACTGTTGATAGAATTATTCTGAGGGAATTGCTTACGCTTCTTTCACACATGAGCTGTCTCAGTCACTGAATGTTCCCGATATTTACTTGTCAGTAGCTGGGTATTTCCTTTATGACTATGAGGAATGAACTAAGAAACGGGTACTACTTGTCACCAGAGAGCAAAATGCCGTGACCAATCAAATCACTATTAAACTGTTGCCTGAATCAAGTCAGTGTTATTTTGGTGCAGAATATGGAATTAAGAGAGCCAAGCATTCCAAAATTTGCTCTCCATATAAAGCATGCATTTGGAGGTTTTTCTGAAATAATAACTTTACTACATGGAGAGATTTTGACATTTCTTACTGTTTTTCATTTGTAATGTTGATCTGGAAATACATTTTCAATAGCTTTGGTGAGATTTGTGGATGAATCTCAGTTTGCTGATGAATAATTTTCTACTTTAAAGTGTACGTATGCTGGTGAATTACTCAGAAGTAGAAATTTGTAAAAAAGCAAAAGAAAAAGAGCATTAAAGACAAAACAAGAACTTGACTTTTAGTATATAGAAATTAAAATACCAGATTTTAGTTGAGTGATTGTAAGTCATAATAGCTTGAACACACACACACACACACACACACAGCTACACTCTGACAAAACACAAAAAAATGATCCGATAGGAAGTACGTTACTTGTATTGAAAGCATTCTGTTGACAGCCTAACAGAAGGAAGGTATTTCTCTTCAGAAAACACTATCACTTCAAACAGATTTTTATATGTATGCGTACATATGTGTTCCCTTACTTAATCATTTAACAGAGGTCTCCTTTTTGTTAGATAAAGTAAACCCATTTTGCCCCCCTCCCCGTCATCTTTGTTTTTAAAACTTTTATTCTGAGATAATCTTACACTTGTAAGAAGTTGCCCAATAGCGTAGAGAGTTCCCAGATTCCCTCCACCCAGCTCTTCCTACCAGTAAATGCTGACGTGAAGCTCAAGTTCATGATTTTGTTCTTTTCTTTTTGGATAATTAAGCAGGATTGATAACAGTAACAACATTTGTTTTCAAATGATTCCAGGAGGAACTCTCTGTGTCAGTTTATTCTGCGCAGAATATAGAGAATCCATTGGAAATTATGGTTTCTGTGCCAGGTGGCTTTGTACATTTCTTATTGAGTTACTGTAATTTCTCTCAATGGAAATAGTTTGGCATTGCTATTACTTATATATTCCCTCTCTCTCCCCCTCTCTCTCTCCCCAAAATTTCCTGGAGTTCTTTTTTAGTGGCACGGTTTGCTGTCTGAAATGACAGTCTCATATCTGCTTTCCCTGAGGGAGTCTTGCCTACAAGCCTCTAGAACAGATGAGAAAAATCCAATATAGGAATTCGTTATTTGTTTAATATTAAATATATTTTTAAATCCCAGTCCTTACATAATTTACACAGCATAATTTAATTTGTGGAAAGTAAGTATTCCTCCTGCACACCTTAGCAAAAAGTTAATCACTAACACTACTCACCTCAATGTTCATTCATTTTTGCTTATTTTGTAACACATTTTTAAAATATATTTTTTTGATTTCAGAGAGATGGAAACATCAATGATGAGAATCATTGATCAGCTGCTTCCTGCACATCGCCTACTGGGGAAAGAGCCCAAAACTCAGGCATGTGCCCTGACCGGGAATCAAACCAGAACCTCCTGATTCATGGGTGGACACTCAACTACTGAGCCACACCGGCAGCACTATTTTTTTCTTATTTTAACTTCAGTTTAAAAACATTTATGGATCATAATCTACTTTGCATATACTGTGCTACATTTGAAAGTGTGAAAATAAGTAACACTGATTTTACCTATTAGGAAGCTAATAATTAAGTGGACTGATTTGGTCCCAAAAGATATATGCTTTGTTATCACTGGGAACTACACTGAAATGTCCTAAACAGTTGGAAAGGGGTGGAAATTATAGTCAAAACTGTAACATCCACACATCAGTCATCAGAAGAGGAGATGTTGCAAAGTCACCCTCCGGGATTGCATTCTGATTAAATTTGCTAACAAGGAAAAATAAAATGCAAATCTCCCAATCAAGGATTATTAAACATGACAACACAGGAAAAAAGGCTGCTCGTGTGCACACGCTAGCCCTCACCCTGCGACTTCTCAGCACCCGCTGTGCCCCGGTCCGAGGAGCAGCCAGCCCAGCTCCCCGCTGTCCACCCACTTCTCTCCTTCCATTTCTCCTGGTGTAATCAACACTCCGATGATATTGATTATAGCATACACCATGTTGGAATGAAGAACGGTTTCTAAGTTGAGTATTCGCTTTTCATCTGAGAAGTCTTTATTTCTCCTTCACTTTGAAGGATAATTTTGCCAGCTATGCAATATACAATTCAGGGTATATTTTTTCCCCTCTCATCACTTTAAATATTTCAGTCCACTCCCTTCTTGTTTGCATGATTTTTGAAGAGAAGTCTAATGTAATTCTTATCCCTATGCCTCTTTGGGTCAGATAGTTTTCTCTTTGATTTTGGTTTTCGGCAGTTTAAATATAAAATCGCTAGGTACTCCATAAAGAACTTTATACTATTTTTATAACAGTGTAGGCTACAGCTCTTGGCTTCAGAATATTGTGATGTAGCAGGAAGTTCGTGGGATAAGGAACCTAGAGCTCTGGTTTTTAGCACTAATGGCCTTCCATTGGGGAGAGTGGGAGGGGTGAGGTGTTGTCTCTGGCTGAGAATTCACGTGAGCCATCCCAGTGAGTGAATAAAGGGTTAATTCTTTCATTTTTGTCTTGTTACTTGAATCGGCTGCCCCAGCATCTGACAGCTCAATGCTCTCTGTCTTCACATTTGCTTAAATAGAGTTGTTTCCTTCCTTCATAATCATTTCAATTCCATAGGTATTCTTCTTCTCTGCTTTAATATTTGAGGAGGCAACAGTGACCAACTGTGTTCAGATAAGGCAAAGGTGTCCGTTACTCTAAGCTCCAAAGATTGGCTATTGAATGGGCTGCCTTCAAATGCAGTTAGCACGTCTTAGCTCTTATGATGGTGGCCATGGGAAATGTCTTACATTGCACTTCTGAATTTTTTCTTTTTTGTTTGGCTTGATATAACATGTAAAAAAAGCATATTAATCAAGGTTCTCCAAAGAAACAGAACCAATAAGATGTATGTGTGTGTGTGCTGATTCAAATGTTAATCTGATCCCGAATCAACCCCCTGGACACACCCAAGGTCATGTTTGTTCAACTGTCTGGGCACCTGTGGTCCCGTCAACACATGACATTAACTGTCACTCGAAGTAAAGTGATATATATTTGTATATAATGTATATATGCAAGCCATATACTGTCAGAGGGCCTGTAATTTGTAATTATAAAGACAGGAAAATATGGAAAGGCTTTGTTTAATTCCTTTCACGCTGATGTTTGATAAATAAATTTGTGGGTCCTCTTTCCTTGCTTTGCTGGTGTTCATAAGTGTACGCACTCTCCCCGGATTCTTTGTGAGATAAAGAGAACAGCTGTCTACGGCCTCAAGTAGACAGTGTGATAAGGCCTGACGTTGCACCCTTGAGGCCTGCTGAACCTGCTCTGTTTTGCTTCCCCTGCTTCCTTCAATATCATTTCCAGATTCTACTCTAGGCGGCCTCGCTGCTCATTTTCCTCGCCCTGGTCCTCTTGCCCTGACGGCCTCCGCTGTCCTTGGGTGGCCTTTGCTTCCTAGTCCCTGAATAATGCGTCCTCTTAACATTCCGCTGCAGTCGCAGCCTTCGCTCGGGCAGGGGCCGGTGAAAAGAGCGTGACCTTTAGAAGGAGACAGGCTAGGAGCCATGCCCTGCCTCAGAATGACGGGCTGTGAGTTCATTCCTTCGCACGGTCCCTTCCTCCTTTCCGCGCTGGAGACAAAAGTGCTGCCTCATAACTTTGTACTGAGAATCGCAGAACAGCCTTTAGAGGACACACTGCCAGGCATATAGAGAACACATTGCCGCTGTTCTCTTCGTTGCCACATCTGTTTAGCATCCAGGACACACGAGGCGCTGGTGGCTGTCACTTGGGAAGCTGGGTTGGAAGGTATGGCCTCTGCAGCCCAAGAGCTCACAGGCTAGTGAAGAGACCACATAAAAACAAACGCCTACCGCCTACATGGTGCCGCGAAGGTTCAGAGTCCACCTGTGAACCGGGAGGTCAGCCTTCCATTTCCAGCCAGGGCACATGCCTTGGTCCCCAGTAGGGGGCGTGCAGGAGGCAACTGATCAGTGATTCTTTCTCATCATTGGTGGTTCTCTCTCCCTCTCCCTCCCTCTGAAGTCAATAAAAATATATATATTTTTTAAAAACCCTACCAATACTGTGGGAATGTCTACAAAATGTGAATGGCGATAGCAGCGTGGCACTTCAGAAGCTGTATGCAAATACTAGTCTAAGGAAGGTCAGGAGGGGGGAAGGTCAAGGGGAAAAAAATGGAGGCGTATTTAACACTTTTTGTAACACTTTAAGCAATAAAACAAAATTTAAAAAATAA
Organism: Murina feae; assembly: GCA_004026665.1. Taxonomy (NCBI): domain Eukaryota; kingdom Metazoa; phylum Chordata; class Mammalia; order Chiroptera; family Vespertilionidae; genus Murina; species Murina feae. The sequence continues at coordinate 2,270 of PVJC01009125.1, read as the reverse complement.
TAATAACACACTTATTCCAATGGTACATACAATAACAAGGGTGGGTAGGAAGAACTTAAGCGAAGAACTCGTATGCATATAAGCATAACCATGGTGAAGGCCTGGGGTGGGAGGCAAGTGCAGGCTAGGATGGGTCATTGGTGAGGAAAGGGGAAATCTGTCATACTTTCCACAATAAAGATTTTTTAAAAAACAAAATACCTTAATAGAGTTTTAGGGAAATAGTGAGGCACATAGAAAAATGGTCTGGCCATTGTTGGCAAAAGATGGGAAGGAAGTCTATATTTGAGTTGTGTTTCACAGTGCAGAGTTCATGAATAATTTTTACTTTTAATTAAGAAATCGAATATTGGCAGGAAAACCAAGAAAGCTATTGAAATGATATTTTCTGCTGTTTTATTGTGTCTTAAAGTGCTTTGCGTAAGAAGATGCTGCTAGTGTTTATCAAAACACAGTTGAGTTTTAGTCATTGATCTCATCAAGACTCAGGAAGGATGAAATCTTTATACATTTCCTTATTCTTAAGAAAGCTTTTTGAATTAAAGCCTGGGCTGTCTGACATCTTTGCTTTTATATACAATCATACAGCATATGCCTTCACAGGGTGTTCATCTTTATGGCGATTATTGGTCCATCAAGATAACAGCCCGGCATCTCAGTTTGTGTGTTCCGTTAGCTTCACTTTCTACTCGTTCATATTGGCCTTCACTTGGAGTGAGGTGTGTTGTTTTTTTCTCATTCTGTTTGTCCCCTTTATCCGCTTGAAAATTATGTCCTCTATTTAATGATCTCCCTTGGAATCTTACTATACTATATTAATAGAATATGAAAAATTATAAAATAAAATAGTAACTAATTCCAACCTCACGATAAGCAGGGCCCTGTAATACCGTAATTCTTCTCCCCTCTCTGTTTATAACCAATAAACATAGGTTGATCTTCTCCAACCTTTACTTAGATAAATTCTACTGGTCATTGCTCTGCAGGGGCGACAGCAGTGTGTGAAGTTTAATCGTACTGATGTGGACTGTCACTGTCAAATTAGAGAAGAAAAATCAGTCGTGTCCTTCAGCTAGCAAAAACATTGTGAAATTACAGAAAAGATTTTAACATGAGCCCTATTTATGAATCAGTTCACTAATTAACACATTTATTTTAATTTAGAATTTAAAAGAGTCAACATACATAAAAATGCCATAATAAATGCATTAATCATGACCATGGCAGTGCAATAACAGACTCCCAACGATATTTGGCAACGAGTCTCAAAACAGCCACTAAAATCTTAAAATATTCATTCAAAACAATGTTGGAGAAGCATGCATACCCTAGTCTAGCCTCTCCCAGTTCCTTCTTTTTCATTTCACTCTGTCTAGCACTCGTTAAAAAAAATAGAGGTTTATAGGGAGAAAAAGGCTTTTAGTTGTAAGTTTTGCAGAGACATCGATCATTATAATTTTTAGTCTCATTTCAAGGAGACTTGTGTGCAGAGAAAAACCCTGCCTTGGTGCTCCCGGGGCTTTTTTCTTTATCCCACTTTTATTCTTGGCTTCCTGTGACGCCTTAAATCTGAAGAAAGTACAATCTGCCAAATATAAGACCCAGAGGCTAGACTTGGCTCTTCACCAGATACTTAAAGAAGAAAAAGCGGTCAGCTGGGAGGGAGGAGCTCAAAGATGCCCTCCCTGGAAGCATGTCTTTAACTGGCAGTTCCAGATGTAGATCCTGGAAGGCGTATAAGGACATTGCAACCCTCAAACCATCCTACGGAGAAAGGCATTAAGAACGGAAAGTACCTACAAATCAGGCAGCACAGAGAGTCCAGAACCTGAGGGCTGATGTGCTCACCGGGGGGGGGGGGGGGGGGGGGGGGGGGGGGGGGGGGGGGGGGGGGGGGGGGGGGGGGGGGGGGTGGGGTTTCTGTCTTGGTCCGGGCGTTGGACACGCGTGGAACGCGCATTTCCACTGTGTCAGAGAGAGTGTGCGGCCAAGGAAGACTTTGATCTGTGACACTTGAATTTCACGCTGAAATGAGCTTCTAAACAGCATTTCATTAGAGTATTTCTAAACTTGTTCGGGAACAGGGAACTAGAGCCCAAATAGTTGTGGTGCATTTGGCCCAAAATTTGGGATTTTCATGAAACAGAAACCGTAACCAATGCCACTATGCCTTTAATTTTTCATTATGAAATTAACATGCACGTGTACTTCCTGGCCTTGCAGGTACTTGCATTCATGATCAATATAAAGAAGAAAAATCTTAATGAAAT